>JAIFOV010000150.1:0-61185 GCA_020654155.1 Novius pumilus
AGGTGCATTTCGGAAATATGCCGAAAAGTTCAAGTACGAACGGTGTATTTCGTTCGACCGTTTAGCAGTCAGAGTCCGAAAGGTGCATTTCGGAAATATGCCGAAAAGTTCAAGTACGAACGGTGTATTTCGTTCGACCGTTTAGCAGTCAGAGTCCGAAAGGTGCATTTCGGAAATATGCCGAAAAGTTCAAGTACGAACGGTGTATTTCGTTCGACCGTTTAGCAGTCAGAGTCCGAAAGGTGCATTTCGGAAATATGCCGAAAAGTTCAAGTACGAACGGTGTATTTCGTTCGACCGTTTAGCAGTCAGAGTCCGAAAGGTGCATTTCGGAAATATGCCGAAAAGTTCAAGTACGAACGGTGTATTTCGTTCGACCGTTTAGCAGTCAGAGTCCGAAAGGTGCATTTCGGAAATATGCCGAAAAGTTCAAGTACGAACGGTGTATTTCGTTCGACCGTTTAGCAGTCAGAGTCCGAAAGGTGCATTTCGGAAATATGCCGAAAAGTTCAAGTACGAACGGTGTATTTCGTTCGACCGTTTAGCAGTCAGAGTCCGAAAGGTGCATTTCGGAAATATGCCGAAAAGTTCAAGTACGAACGGTGTATTTCGTTCGACCGTTTAGCAGTCAGAGTCCGAAAGGTGCATTTCGGAAATATGCCGAAAAGTTCAAGTACGAACGGTGTATTTCGTTCGACCGTTTAGCAGTCAGAGTCCGAAAGGTGCATTTCGGAAATATGCCGAAAAGTTCAAGTACGAACGGTGTATTTCGTTCGACCGTTTAGCAGTCAGAGTCCGAAAGGTGCATTTCGGAAATATGCCGAAAAGTTCAAGTACGAACGGTGTATTTCGTTCGACCGTTTAGCAGTCAGAGTCCGAAAGGTGCATTTCGGAAATATGCCGAAAAGTTCAAGTACGAACGGTGTATTTCGTTCGACCGTTTAGCAGTCAGGGTCCGAAAGGTGCATTTCGGAAATATGCCGAAAAGGTCAAGTTCGATAGTTAGAGCCCGAAAGGTCCGTTTCGGAAATATGCCGAAAAGTTCAAGTCCGAACGGTGTATTTCGTTCGACCATTTAGCAGTCAGAGTCCGAAAGGTGCATTTCGGAAATATGCCGAAAAGTTCAAGTACGAACGGTGTATTTCGTTCGACCGTTTAGCAGTCAGAGTCCGAAAGGTGCATTTCGGAAATATGCCGAAAAGTTCAAGTACGAACGGTGTATTTCGTTCGACCGTTTAGCAGTCAGAGTCCGAAAGGTGCATTTCGGAAATATGCCGAAAAGTTCAAGTACGAACGGTGTATTTCGTTCGACCGTTTAGCAGTCAGAGTCCGAAAGGTGCATTTCGGAAATATGCCGAAAAGTTCAAGTACGAACGGTGTATTTCGTTCGACCGTTTAGCAGTCAGAGTCCGAAAGGTGCATTTCGGAAATATGCCGAAAAGTTCAAGTACGAACGGTGTATTTCGTTCGACCGTTTAGCAGTCAGAGTCCGAAAGGTGCATTTCGGAAATATGCCGAAAAGTTCAAGTACGAACGGTGTATTTCGTTCGACCGTTCGATAGTCAGAGTCCGAAAGGTGCATTTCGGAAATATGCCGAAAAGTTCAAGTACGAACGGTGTATTTCGTTCGACCGTTTAGCAGTCAGAGCCGAAAGGTGCATTTCGGAAATATGCCGAAAAGTTCAAGTACGAACGGTGTATTTCGTTCGACAGTTTAGCAGTCAGAGTCCGAAAGGTGCATTTCGGAAATATGCCGAAAAGTTCAAGTACGAACGGTGTATTTCGTTCGACCATTTAGCAGTCAGAGTCCGAAAGGTGCATTTCGGAAATATGCCGAAAAGTTCAAGTACGAACGGTGTATTTCGTTCGACCGTTTAGCAGTCAGAGTCCGAAAGGTGCATTTCGGAAATATGCCGAAAAGTTCAAGTACGAACGGTGTATTTCGTTCGACCGTTTAGCAGTCAGAGTCCGAAAGGTGCATTTCGGAAATATGCCGAAAAGTTCAAGTACGAACGGTGTATTTCGTTCGACCGTTTAGCAGTCAGAGTCCGAAAGGTGCATTTTGAGAATATGCCGAAAAGTTCAAGTACGAACGGTGTATTTCGTTCGACCGTTTAGCAGTCAGAGTCCGAAAGGTGCATTTCGGAAATATGCCGAAAAGTTCAAGTACGAACGGTGTATTTCGTTCGACCGTTTAGCAGTCAGAGTCCGAAAGGTGCATTTCGGAAATATGCCGAAAAGTTCAAGTACGAACGGTGTATTTCGTTCGACCGTTTAGCAGTCAGAGTCCGAAAGGTGCATTTCGGAAATATGCCGAAAAGTTCAAGTACGAACGGTGTATTTCGTTCGACCGTTTAGCAGTCAGAGTCCGAAAGGTGCATTTCGGAAATATGCCGAAAAGTTCAAGTACGAACGGTGTATTTCGTTCGACCGTTTAGCAGTCAGAGTCCGAAAGGTGCATTTCGGAAATATGCCGAAAAGGACAAGTTCGATAGTTAGAGCCCGAAAGGTCCGTTTCGGAAATATGCCGAAAAGTTCAAGACGAACGGTGTATTTCGTTCGACCGTTTAGCAGTCAGAGTCCGAAAGGTGCATTTCGGAAATATGCCGAAAAGTTCAAGTACGAACGGTGTATTTCGTTCGACCGTTTAGCAGTCAGAGTCCGAAAGGTGCATTTTGGAAATATGCCGAAAAGTTCAAGTACGAACGGTGTATTTCGTTCGACCGTTTAGCAGTCAGAGTCCGAAAGGTGCATTTCGGAAATATGCCGAAAAGTTCAAGTACGAACGGTGTATTTCGTTAGACCGTTCAGCAGTCAGATTCCGAAAGGTGCATTTCGGAAATATGCCGAAAAGTTCAAGTACGAACGGTGTATTTCGTTCGACCGTTTAGCAGTCAGAGTCCGAAAGGTGCATTTCGGAAATATGCCGAAAAGTTCAAGTCCGAACGGTGTATTTCGGGCGACAGTTCGATAGTTAGAGCCCGAAAGGTCCGTTTCCGAAATATGCCGAAAAGTTCAAGTACGAACGGTGTATTTCGTTCGACCGTTTAGCAGTCAGAAGCCGAAAGGTGCATTTCGGAAATATGCCGAAAAGTTCAAGTACGAACGGTGTATTTCGTTCGACAGTTTAGCAGTCAGAGTCCGAAAGGTGCATTTCGGAAATATGCCGGAAAGTTCAAGTACGAACGGTGTATTTCGTTCGACCATTTAGCAGTCAGAGTCCGAAAGGTGCATTTCGGAAATATGCCGAAAAGTTCAAGTACGAACGGTGTATTTCGTTCGACCGTTTAGCAGTCAGAGTCCGAAAGGTGCATTTCGGAAATATGCCGAAAAGTTCAAGTACGAACGGTGTATTTCGTTCGACCGTTTAGCAGTCAGAGTCCGAAAGGTGCATTTCGGAAATATGCCGAAAAGTTCAAGTACGAACGGTGTATTTCGTTCGACCATTTAGCAGTCAGAGTCCGAAAGGTGCATTTCGGAAATATGCCGAAAAGTTCAAGTACGAACGGTGTATTTCGTTCGACCATTTAGCAGTCAGACTCCGAAAGGTGCATTTCGGAAATATGCCGAAAAGTTCAAGTACGAACGGTGTATTTCGTTCGACCATTTAGCAGTCAGAGTCCGAAAGGTGCATTCCGGAAATATGCCGAAAAGTTCAAGTACGAACGGTGTATTTCGTTCGACCGTTTAGCAGTCAGAGTCCGAAAGGTGCATTTCGGAAATATGCCAAAAGTTCAAGTACGAACGGTGTATTTCGTTCGACCGTTTAGCAGTCAGAGTCCGAAAGGTGCATTTCGGAAATATGCCGAAAAGTTCAAGTACGAACGGTGTATTTCGTTCGACCGTTTAGCAGTCAGAGTCCGAAAGGTGCATTTTGAAAATATTCCGAAAAGTTCAAGTACGAACGGTGTATTTCGTTCGACCGTTTAGCAGTCAGAGTCCGAAAGGTGCATTTCGGGAATATGCCGAAAAGTTCAAGTACGAACGGTGTATTTCGTTCGACCGTTTAGCAGTCAGAGTCCGAAAGGTGCATTTCGGAAATATGCCGAAAAGTTCAAGTACGAACGGTGTATTTCGTTCGACCGTTTAGCAGTCAGAGTCCGAAAGGTGCATTTCGGAAATATGCCGAAAAGTTCAAGTACGAACGGTGTATTTCGTTCGACCGTTTAGCAGTCAGAGTCCGAAAGGTGCATTTCGGAAATATGCCGAAAAGTTCAAGTACGAACGGTGTATTTCGTTCGACCGTTTAGCAGTCAGGGTCCGAAAGGTGCATTTCGGAAATATGCCGAAAAGGTCAAGTTCGATAGTTAGAGCCCGAAAGGTCCGTTTCGGAAATATGCCGAAAAGTTCAAGTCCGAACGGTGTATTTCGTTCGACCATACGCCGATGCCCAGGCACTCATACAACAGCTGACCAATAACGAACAGCTAGCCTATGGATGCCTGTATATCGGCGTGTTGCTCCTGGGCCTCGAGGACGGCGGAAACCACGGTTTTGAGACCCTTTGTCTCGAATTGGCTCTGCGTGGCTAGTTCGGGAGCATCGTTGGCGCTGGATGGGCCTGGCTGTGCCTGTCGCACTGCAACGGTCGTAGTGAATAGCGGTGGTTGATCCATATCGAGGCGGGTGTCGTGGGTTTCGTTGGAGCGCAGATTGGGGGGACCCACGGCTATTCAACCGAACGTGGCAGTGCGACAGGAGCAAACGGGCCCATCCAGCGCCAACAATGCTCCCGAACTAGCCACGCAGAGCCAATTCGAGACAAAGGGTCTCAAAACTGCGGTTTCCGCCGTCCTCGAGGCCCAGGAGCAAGTCGCCGGTCTCCAGGCATCCATACGCTAGCGGTTCCTTATTAGTCAGCTGTTGTATGAATGCCTGGGCATCGCCGTATGGTCCTGGGCTTCCCAGATGGCCGCAACCACCGTTTTGTGCCCCATGGTCTCGGTTTGGCTCTGGGTTGCTAGTTCGAGAGAACCGGGGAGCTGGATCGGCCTGGTTGTGCCTTTCTCACTGCCACGGTGGGGGTGAATAGCCGTGGGTGATCTATATGGGGTGAGTGTCGTGAGTTCCGGAGTCCCTGGAGCGCAGATTGTTGTGACCCACGGCTATTCAACCGACCGTGGCAGTGGGAAAGGCACAACCCGGCCCATCTGGCTCCCCGTTGCTCTTGAACTGTCAACCCAGAGCCAAACCGAGACCATGGGGCTGAAAACGGTGGTTTCGGCCATCTGAGAAGCCCAGGACTATACGCCGATGCCCAGGCATTCATACAACAGCTGACTTATAACGAACAGCTAGCGTATGGATGCCTCGAGACCGGCGTCTTGCTCCTGGGCCTCCAGGACGGCGGAAACCACGGTTCTGAGGCCCTTTGTCTCGAATTGGCTCTGCGTGGCTAGTTCATGAGCATCGTTGGCGCTGGAAGGGCCCGTTTGTGCCTGTCGCAATGCCACGGTCGGTTGAATAGCCGTGGATCCCCCCAATCTGCGCTCCAACGAAACCCATGACACCCGCCTCGATATGGACCACCCACGGCTATTCTCTACGACCGTGGCAGTGGGAAAGGCACAATCAGGCCCATCAAGCGCCCCTGATGCTCTCGAGCTAGCAACCCAGAGCCAAACCGAGACCATGGGGCACAAAACGGTGGTTTCGGCCATCTATAAAGGCCAGGACCATACTCCGATGCCCAGGCATTCATACTACAGCTGACTAATAATGAACAGCTACCGTATGGATGCCTGGAGTCCGGCGTCTTGCTCCTGGTCCTCGAGGACGACCGAAACCACAGTTTTGAGACCCGCGGTCTCGAGTTGGCCCTGGATTGCTAGTTCGGCAGCATCGGGGGCGCTGAATTGTCCTGGTTGTACTTGTCCCACTGCTACGGTCGTAGTGAATAGCTGTGGGTGGTTCTGACGATGCAAGCGGCAACAAGGAAATGGTTAATTCTTACCTCGATCGATGGTTGGAAAAGGTAGGAGGAACTTTCTAAAGCCGACCGTGGGAGCGGTGGCAGACGTCTACGGTGGGTTTCGCCGGCTTTTTCGCCTAGCGACATAAAAAAGTTGGTGGATTTCGGAAGGCCGGCAGGAGCGCTCGGCGAACGATTGGACGAGAGGCCGGCAGTAAGTTCGGCGACGAAAAAATCAAAGTGTCGAAAGCCGGTCAACGGACTCGGCAGAACGGAACGGGATCGGCACAGGACACTTTGAACTCGTTGCAGGAAAAAGGAAAAAAAGGCGATCGTTGCTCGTACTATAACGTTCCGAATTCGAATGCCTCTTCCTCCCGATCCGGGGAACTCCACCCTGGGGTGTAGTATCGTAACCGGAAATAATTACTCTACTCTTACAATTCGCGTGGGAACTCCTCCCCTGGCCATCTGTGGGATCTGTCTCCTGTTAATTTTACAAAATTAATCAACCTAGGGGTAACATAACGAACAGCTAGCGTATGGACGCCTGGATATCGGCATGTCACTCCTGGGCCACGAGGACGGCGGAAACCACCGTTTTGAGACCCTTTGTCTCGAATTGGCTCTGCGTGGCTAGTTCGGGAGCATCGTTGGGACCGTTTGTGCCTGCCGCACTGCGACGGTCGGTTTGATAGCCGTGTGTCCCCCCAATCTGCGCTCCAACGAAACCCACGACACCCGCCCCGATATGGACCACCCACGGCTATTCACTACGACCGTAGCAGTGGGACAGGTACAACCAGGCCCATTCAGCGCCCCCGATGCTGCCGAACTAGCAACCCAGAGCCAACTCGAGACCGAGTGTCTCAAAACTGTGGTTTCGGCCGTCCTCGATGCCCAGGAGCAAGATGCCGGTCTTTAGGCATCCATACGCTAGCTGTTCGTTATTAGTCAGCTGGTGTATGAATGCCTGGGCATCGGGGTATGGTCCTGGGCTCCTGAGACGGCCGAAACCACCGGTCTGAGCCCCATGGTCTCGGTTTGGCTCTGGGTTGCTGGTTCAAGAGCATCGGGGGCGCTGGATGGGCCGAGTTGTGCCTTTCCCTCTGCCACGGTGGAGGTGAATAGCCGTGGGTGATTCATATGGGGGCGAATGTCGTGGGTTCCGGAGTCCCTGGAGCGCAGATTGGTGGGACCTACTGCTATTCAACTGACGGTGGCAGTAGGAAAGGCACAACCAGGCCCATCTGGCGCCCCCGATGCTCTCGAACGAGCAACCCAGAGCCAAACCGAGACCATGGGGCACAAAATGGTGGTTTCAGCCATATGACAAGACGAACAGCTAGCGTATGGACGCCTGGATATCGGCGTCTTGCTCCTGGGCCTCGAGGACGGCGGAAACCACAGTTTTGAGACCCTCGGTTTCGAATTGGCTCTGGTTTGCTAGTTCGACAGCATCGGAGGCGCTGAATGGGCCTGGTTGTACCTGTCCCAACGCTGCGGTCGTAGCGAATAGCACTGGGTGGTCCATATCGGGGCGGGTGTCGTGGGTTTCGTTGGAGCGCAGATTGGGGGGACCCACGGTTATTCAACCGACCGTGGCAGTGCGACAGGCACAAACGGGCCCATCCAGCGCCAACGATGCTCCCGAACTAGCCACGCAGAGCCAATTCGAGACACAGGGTCTCAAAACTGTGGTTTCCGCCGTCCTCGAGGCCGAGAAGCGAGACGCCGATATCAAGGCATCTATACGCTAGCTGTTCGGTATTAGTCAGCTGGCGTATGAATGCCTGGGCATCGGCGTATGGTACTTGGCTTTTCAGACGGCCGAAACCACGTTTTTAAATCCTTTTGTCTCGAATTGGATCTGGATAGCTAGTTCGGGAGCATCGGGGGCGCTCGATGGGCCAGGTTGTGCCTGTTGCACTGCCACGGTCGGTTGAATAGACGTGGGTCCAACCAATCTGCGCTCCAACGAAACCCACGACACCCGCCCCGATATGGACCACCCACGGCTATTCACTACGACCGTACCAGTGGGACAGGTACAACCAGGCCCATTCAGCGCCCCCGATGCTGTCGAACTAGCAAACCAGAGCCAACTCGAAACCGACGGTCTCAAAACTGTGGTTCCGGCCTTCCTCGAGTTCCAGGAGCAAGACGCCGGTCTCCAGGCATCCATACGCTAGCTGTTCGTAATAAGTCAGCTGTTGTATGAATGACTGGGCATCGGCGTATGGTCCTGGGCTTCCCAGATGGCCGAAACCACCGTTTTGTGCCACATGGTCTCGGTTTGGATCTGGGTTGCTAGTTCGAGAGCATCGGGGGCGCCAGATGGTCTGGGTTGTGCCTTTCCCACTTCCACCGTCGGTGGAATAGCAGTGGGTCCCACCAATCTGCGCTCCAGGGACTCCGAAACCACGACACTCGCCCCCATATGAATCACTCACGGCTATTCACCTCCACCGTGGCAGAGGGAAAGGCACAACCCGGTCCATCCAGAGCCGCCGATGCTCTTGAACTAGCAACCGAGAGCCAAACCGAGACCATGGGACACAGAACGGTGTTTCCAGCCACCTGTGAAGCCCAGGACCATACGCTGATGCCCAGGCATTCATACAACAGCTGACTAATTTCGTTGGAGCGCAGTTTGGGGGACCCACGGCTATTAAACCGACTGTGGCAGTACGACAGGCACGAACGGTCCCAACGATGCTCCCGAACTAGCCACGCAGAGCCAATTCGAGACGAAGGGTCTCAAAACGGTGGTTTCCGCCGTCCTCGAGGCCCAGGAGTAACACGCCGATATCCAGGCGTCCATACGCTAGCTGTTCGTTATTAGTCAGCTTGCGTATGAATGCCTGGGCATCGGCGTATGGTACTGGGCTTCTCTGACGGCCGAAACCACGTTTTTGAATCCCTTTGTCTCGAATTGGCTCTGGATAGCTAGTTCAGGAGCAAGGAGCATACGCCGATGCCCAGGCAATCATATAACAGCTGAATAATAACGAACAGCTAGCGTAGGGACGCCTGGATATCGGCATCTCGCTCCTGGGCCTCGAGGACGGCGGAGACCACAGTTTTGAGGTCCTGAGACTCGAATTGGCTCTGCATGGCTAGTTCGGGAGCATCGTTGGCGCTGGATGGGCCCGTTTGTGCCTGTCGCACTGCCACGGTCGGTTGAATAGCCGTGATTCCCCCCAATCTGCGCTCCAACAAAACCCACGACACCCGCCCCGATATGGACCACCCACGGCTATTCACTACGACCGTGGCAGTGCGACAGGCACAACCGAGCCCATCCAGCTCAACGATGCTCCCGAACTAGCTACGCAGAGCCAAAGGGTCTCAAAATTGTGGTTTCCGCCGCCCTCGAGGCCCAGGAGCAAGACGCCGGTCTCCAGGCATCCATATGCTAGCTGTTCGTTATTAGTCAGCTGTTGTATGAATGACTGGGCATCGGCGTATGGCCCTGGGCTTCCCAGATGGCCGCAACCACCGTTTTGTGCCACATGGTCTCGGTCTGGCTCTGGGTTGCTAGTTCGAGAGCACCGGGGGCGCTGGATGGGCCTGGTTGTGCCTTTCGCACTGCCACGGTGGTGGTGAGTAGCCGTGGGTGATCTATATGGGGCGAGTGTCGTGGGTTTCGGTATCCCTGTAGCGCAGGTTGGTGGGACCCACGGCCATTCAACCGACCGTGCCAGTGGGAATGGCACAACCCGGCCCATCCGGCGCCCTTGGTGCTCCCGAACTAGCAACCCAAAGCCAAACCGAGACCATTGGCTGAAGACGGTGGTTTCGGCCATCTCAGAAGCCCAGGACCATACGCCGATGACCAGGCATTCAGACAACAGCTGAATAATAACGAACAGCTAGCGTATGGACGCCTGGATATCGGCGTGTTGCTCCTGCGCCTCGAGGACGGCGAAAACCACAGTTTTGAGACCCTTTGTCTCGAATTGGCTCTGCGTGGCTAGTTCAGGAGCATCGGGGCGCTGGATGGGCCCGGTTGTGCCTGTCGCACTGCCACGGTCGGTTGAATAGCCGTGGGTCCCCCCAATCTGCGCTCCAACGAAACCCACGACACCCGCCCAGATATGGATCACCTACGGCTATTCACTACGACCGTAGCAGTGGTACAAGTACAACCAGGACAATTCAGCGCTTCCGATGCTGCCGAACTAGCAATCCAGGGCCAACTCGAGACCGAGGGTCTCAAAACTGTTGTTTCGGCCGTCCTCGAGGCCCAGGAGCAAGACGCCGGTCTCCAGGCATCCATACGGTAGCTGTTCATTATTAGTCAGCTGTAGTATTGTTACCATACACTCTGACAATTCTTACCCAACCTTCGAGAGAGACCACGCCCCCTTTGCTTCCGCGTCCGCGCTCGCTTGCCATTGGTGGAACGCTCTTTCCGGCCCCAATGCTACTTAAACGCACCTCGATCTCCACTCGGGGAGTCCGTCTGCGACTGGGTAACAGACTCCCCCCGTTTCTTGACAATTCTTACCCAAAACGCAAAACGGGAACCTTGGTTTTATTACGTCAAATACATTACATGAAATGTGAAAAGAATAATAAAACAGAAGGTGACGAACAAATAGAAAGATAACGGAACGAAACAGAAACAGAACTAAGTTCACTCGCGTAACTCGTGGAACCATGATTTCGCGCACTGTAGAGCCGGTGACGGCGCAAATAGCTGGGCTTCCCTGGATGAGGGGTTATGGATGGAACGGCTTCCGGACTCGGCTGCGGATGTTACTGTTGACCACTGGCCGCTTAATGGTAGGAGCAGCGGTTGGGGCGACGGGCTCTTGTCGGGCGCAAGAGTGACGGGACTTCGTGGACGACCATTGGGTGCTCGAGTACAGCGACGCGACTAAGACGGCTGGCTGGACGGTTGCAGCGGCGGCGTGCAAAGGGTGCTGCTTGGCACGACGGCAATGGGACGTAGCGTCAGCTGCTTGACCGCAGGGACGGAGGACGGCGTCGCCTTGTGCAGGCGGGGCTGCGAGTGACGTGCTGCTGGTGTGCTGTGGCCTTGGTCGACGGAGATCGTGTTCGGCTGTCGGGTGCAGCGACGAATATCGGTTTCGCACTGGGCGACGTGATGAAGGCAGCGGTCCGGTTCGATTGTTTGTTACGAGTTGAGGTTAACGAGTGCTTGCAGGTGCAGCGACGGTGAACGGTGAATTAGTCTACGTGGATGCAGCAACGGATGACGAAAAGCAGCGATCGGCGACTGGGGCGCGATGCTCGACGAAGAGTAATTGGCTTGCAGGACAGCCAAGACGATGATTGGGCGCCACTGGGATTTTGGCTGGCAGTTCCAAGAACTGAAGGTAACCCGGGCGGATTACAGAGACGTCACGACGTTGACGATGGTGTCTCGGAAATCGGCGTCGGCTGGTCGATGATCGACGGGCGGAAGAATGAAAAACGGCATCAAGTGATGTGTTCGAATTCGACTCGATTACTCGACGAGAGCGAAATGAAAATTTCGTTTTCGGTACGGGTGACGATTGGCAGCTAGATCGTAGCAGCAGCGAGTAGGGCGACGGATTCTTGTCGGGCGCAAGAGTGACGGGGCTTCGTGGGCGACCATCGGGTGCTCGAGTACAGCGACGCGACTAAGGCGGCTGGCTGGACGCAGCGGCGGCGTGCAAAGGGTGCTGCTTGGCACGACGGCAATGGGACGAAGCGTCGGCTGCTTGGCCGCAGGGACAGAGAACGGCATCAGGCGATGTGGTCGAATTCGACTCGATTACTATACGCCGGCGAAATGAGAATTTCGGTTTGTTGTTGGGTCGTGGATGTATGTTCGAGGAAGTCATCCGACTTCCATCAGTCTACGATGGTGTTACGTAGATAGCCCCACGGGCCCATTCAGCGCCAACGATGCTTCCGAACTAGCTATACAGAGCCAATTCGAGACAAAAGGATTCAGAAACGTGGTTTCGGCCGTCTGAGAAGCCCAGTACCATACGCCGATGCCCAGGCATTCATACGCCAGCTGACTAATAACGAACAGCTAGCGTATGGACGCCTGGATATTAGCGTGTTGCTCCTGGGCCTCGAGGACGGCGGAAACCACAGTTTTGAGACCCTGTGTCTCGAATTGGCTCTGCGTGGCTAGTTCGGGAGCATCGTAGGCGCTGGATGGGCCCGTTTGTGCCTGTCGCACTGCCACGGTCGGTTGAATTACCGTTTTTCCCCCAATCTGCGCTCCAACGAAACCCACGACACCCGCCCCGATATGGACCACCCAGGGCTATTCGCTACAACCGTAGCGTTGGGACAGGTACAACCAGGCCCATTCAGCGCCTACGATGCTGTCGAACTAGCAAACCAGAGCCAATTCGAGACCGAGGGTCTCAAAACTGTGGTTTCCGCCGTCCTCGAGGCCCAGGAGCGAGACGCCGATATCCAGGCGTCCATACGCTAGCTGTTCGTCTTCTCATATGGCTGAAACCACCGTTTTCTGCCCCATGGTCTCGGTTTGGCTCTGGGTTGCTTGTTCGAGAGCATCGGGGGCGCCAGATGGGCCCGGTTGTGCCTTTCCCACTGCCACCGTCGGTTGAATAGCAGTAGGTCCCACCAATCTGCGTTTCAGGGACTCCGGAACCCACGACACTCGCCCCCATATGAATCACCCACGGCTATTCACCTCCACCGTGGCAGAGGGAAAGGCACAACCCGGCCCATCCAGCGCCCCCCACGCTCTTGAACTAGCAACCCAGGGCCAAACTTAGACCATGGGGCTCAACACGGTGGTTTCGGCCGTCTGAGGAGCCCACGACCATACACCGATGCCCAGGCATTCATACACCAGCTGACTAATAACGAACAGCTAGCGTATGGATGCCTAGAGACCGGCGTCTTGCTCCTGGGCCTCGAGGACGGCCGAAACCACAGTTTTGAGACACTCGGTCTCGAGTTGGCTCTGGGTTGCTAGTTCGGCAGCATCGGGGGCGCTGAATGGGCCTGGTTGTACCTGTCCCACTGCTACGGTCGTAGTGAATAGCCGTGGGTGGTCCATATCGGGGCGGGTGTCGTGGGTTTCGTTGGAGCGCAGATTGGGGGGACCCACGGCTATTAAACCGACCGTGGCAGTGCGGCAGGCACAAACGGTCCCAACGATGCTCCCGAACTAGCCACGCAGAGCCAATTCGAGACAAAGGGTCTCAAAACGGTGGTTTCCGCCGTCCTCGAGGCCCAGGAGTAACACGCCGATATCCAGGCGTCCATACGCTAGCTGTTCGTTATTCTGCGCTCCAACGAAACCCACGACACATGCCCCGATATGGACCACCTACGGCTATTCACTACGACCGTAGCAGTGGGACAAGTACAACCAGGACAATTCAGCGCCCCCGATGCTGCCGAACTAGCAATCCAGGGCCAACTCGAGACCGAGGGTCTCAAAACTGTGGTTTCGGCCGTCCTCGAGGCCCAGGAGCAAGACGCCGGTCTCCAGGCATCCATACGGTAGCTGTTCATCATTAGTCAGCTGTAGTATTGTTACCATACACTTTGACAATTCTTACCCAACCTTCGAGAAAGACCACGCCCCCTTTGCTTCCGCGTCCGCGCTCGCTTGCCATTGGTGGAACGCTTTTTCCGGCCCCAATGCTACTTAAACGCACCTCGATCTCCACTCGGGGAGTCCGTCTCCGGACTCCATGCAGCATCGGTCTCTCTTGACGAAACACCACCTCAAGACAAAAATAATCGTTTTCTTTTCGAACATCGTTTTCTCATCAACCAAATCAACGTGGTAACTTATCAAATGGTCCGTTACCTACGGCCCGCCGGATATTTTACGCCAAACCAAGATCGTCCGCTAGTGAATAGCCGTGAGTGGTCCATATCGGGGCGGGTGTCGTGGGTTTCGTTGGAGCGCAGATTGGGGGGACCCACGGCTATTCAACCGACCGTGGCAGTGCGACAGGCACAAACGGGCCCATCCAGCTCCAACGATGCTCCCGAACTAGCCACGCAGAGCCAATTCGAGACAAATGGTCTCAAAACTGTGGTTACCGCCGCCCCCTCGAGGCCCAGGAGCAACACGCCGATATCTAGGCATCCATACGCTAGCTGTTCGTTATTAGTCAGCTTGCGTATGAACGCCTGGGCATCGGCGTATGGTACTGGGCTTCTCTGACGGCCGAAACCACGTTTTTGAATCCCTTTGTCTCGAATTAGCTCTGGATAGCTAGTTCAGGAGCATCGGGGCGCTGGATGGGCCCGGTTGTGCCTGTCGCACTGCCACGGTCGGTTGAATAGCCGTGGGCCCCCCCAATCTGCGCTCCAACGAAACCCACGACACCCGCCCCGATATGGACCACCTACGGCTATTCACTACGACCGTAGCAGTGGGACAAGTACAACTAGGACAATTCAGCGCCCCCGATGCTGCCGAACTAGCAATCCAGGGCCAACTTGAGACCGAGGGTCGCAAAACTGTGGTTTCGGCCGTCCTCGAGGCCCAGGAGCAAGACGCCGGTCTCCAGGCATCCATACGGTAGCTGTTCATTATTAGTCAGCTGTAGTATTGTTACCATACACTCTGACAATTCTTACCCAACCTTCGAGAGAGACCACGCCCCCTTTGCTTCCGCGTCCGTGCTCGCTTGCCATTGGTGGAACGCACTTTCCGGCCCCAATGCTACTTAAACGCACCTCGATCTCCACTCGGGGAGTCCGTCTCCGGACTCCATGCAGCATCGGTCTCTCTTGACGAAACATCACCTCAAGACAAAAATAATCGTTTTCTTTTCGAACATCGTTTTCTCATCAACCAAATCAAAGTCGTAACTTATCGAATGGTCCGTTACCTACGGCCCGCCGGATATTTTACGCCAAACCAAGATCGTCCGGTAACAAATGGCGCCCTGCAACGTGGAGCTATCTACGTAACACCATCGTAGACTGATGGAAGTCGGATGACTTCCTCGAACATACATCCACGACCCAACAACAAACCGAAATTCTCATTTCGCCGGCGTATAGTAATCGAGTCGAATTCGACCACATCGCCTGATGCCGTTCTCTGTCCCTGCGGCCAAGCAGCCGACGCTTCGTCCCATTGCCGTCGTGCCAAGCAGCACCCTTTGCACGCCGCCGCTGCGTCCAGCCAGCCGCCTTAGTCGCGTCGCTGTACTCGAGCACCCGATGGTCGCCCACGAAGCCCCGTCACTCTTGCGCCCGACAAGAATCCGTCGCCCTACTCGCTGCTGCTACCATCTAGCTGCCAATCGTCACCCGTACCGAAAACGAAATTTTCATTTCGCTCTCGTCGAGTAAACGAGTCGAATTCGAACACATCACTTGATGCCGTTTTTCATTCTTCCGCCCGTCGATCATCGACCAGCCGACGCCGATTTCCGAGAGACCATCGTCAACGTCGTGACGTCTCCGTAATCCGCCCGGGTTACCTTCAGTTCTGGGAACTGCCAGCCAAAATCCCAGTGGCGCCCAATCATCGTCTTGGCTGTCCTGCAAGCCAATTACTCTTCATCGAGCATCGCGCCCCAGTCGCCGATCGCTGCTTTCCGTCATCCGTTGCTGCATCCACGTAGACTAATTCACCGTTCGCCGTCGCTGCACCTGCAAGCACTCGTTAACCTCAACTCGTAACGAACAATCGAACCAAACCGCTGCCTTCATCACGTCGTCCAGTGCGAAACCGATATTCGTCGCTGCACCCGGCAGCCGAACACGATCTCCGTCGACCAAGGCCAACCAGCCGTCTTAGTCGCGTCGCTGTACTCGAGCACCCAATGGTCGTCCACGAATTCCCGTCACTCTTGCGCCCGACAAGAGCCCGTCGCCCCAACCGCTGCTCCTACCATCAAGCGGCCAGTGGTCAACAGTAACATCCGCAGCCGAGTCCGGAAGCCGTTCCATCCATCACCCCTCATCCAGGGAAGCTCAGCTATTCGCGCCGTCACCGGCTCTCCAGTGCGCGAAATCATGGTTCCACGAGTTACGCGAGTGAACTTAGTTCTGTTTCTGTTTCGTTCCGTTATCTTTGTATTTGTTCGTCACCTTCTGTTTTATTATTCTTTTCACATTTCATGTAATGTATTTGACGTAATAAAACCAAGGTTCCCGTTTTGCGTTTTGGGTCAGAATTGTCAAGAAACGGGGGAAGTCTGTTACCATACACTCTGACAATTTATACCCAACCTTCGAGAAAGACCACGCCCCCTTTGCTTCCGCGTCCGCGCTCGCTTGCCATTGGTGGAACGCTCTTTCCGGCCCCAATGCTACTTAAACGCACCTCGATCTCCACTCGGGGAGTCCGTCTCCGGACTCCATGCAGCATCGGTCTCTCTTGACGAAACACCACCTCAAGACAAAAATAATCGTTTTCTTTTCGAACATCGTTTTCTCATCAACCAAATCAACGTCGTAACTTATCAAATGGTCCGTTACCTACGGCCCGCCGGATATTTTACGCCAAACCAAGATCGTCCGGTAACAGTATGAATGCCTGGGCATCGGAGTATGGTCCTGGCCTTTATAGATGGCCGAAACCACCGTTTTGTGCCCCATGGTCTCGGTGTGGCTCTGGGTTGCTAGCTCGAGACCATCAGGAGCGCTGGATGGGCCTGATTGTGCCTTTTCCACTGCCACAGTGGGGGTGAATAGCCGTGGGTGATCTATAAGCGGCTAGTGTCGTGGGTTTCGGGGTCCCTGGAGCGCTGGTTGGTGGAACCCATGGCTGTTCAACCGACCGTGGCAGTATGAAAGGCACAACCCGGCCCGTCCGGCGCCCCCGGTGCTCTCGAACTAGCAACCCAAAGCCAAACCGAGATCATGGGGCTCAAAACGGTGGTTTCGGCCATCTGAGAAGCCAAGGAGCATACGCCGATGCCCAGGCAATCACATAACAGCTGACTAATAACGAACAGCTAGGGTATGGACGCTTGGATATCGGCGTGTTGCTCCTGGGCCTCGAGGACGGCGGAAACCAGAGTTTTGAGACTCTTTGTCTCGAATTCGCTCTGCGTGGCTAGTTCGGGAGCATTGTTGGCGCTGAATTGGCCCGGTTGTGCCTGTCGCACTGCCACGGTCGTAGTGAATAGCCGTGGGTGGTCCATATAAAGGCGGGTGTCGTGGGTTTCGTCTGAGAAGCCCAGAACCATACGCCGATGCCCATGCTTTCATACACCAGCTGACTAATAACGAACAGCTAGCGTATGGAAGCCTGGATATCGGCGTGTTGCTCCTGGGCCTCGAGGACGGCAGAAACCACCGTTTTGGGACTCTTTGTCTCGAATTGGCTCTGCGTGGCTAGTTCGGGAGCATCGTTGGCGCTGGATGGGCCCGTTTGTGCCTGTCGCACTGCCACGGTCGGTTGAATAGCCGTGGGTCCCCTAATCTGCGCTCCAACAAAACCCACGACACCCGCCCCGATATGGACCACCCACGGCTATTCACTACGACCGTGGCAGTGCGACAGGCACAACCGGGCCCATCCAGCGCAACGATGCTCCCGAAATAGTCACGCAGTGCCAATTCCAGACAAAGGATCCCAAAACTGTGGTTTCCGCCGTCCTCGAGGCCCAGGAGTGACACGCCGATATCCAGGCGTCCATACGCTAGCTGTTAGTTATTAGTCAGCTTGCGTATGAACGCCTGGGCATCGGCGTATGGTACTGGGCTTCTCTGACGGCCGAAACTACGTTTTTGAATCCGTTTGTCTCGAATTAGCTCTGGATAGCTAGTTCAGGAGCATCGGGGCGTTGGATAGGCCCGGTAGTGCCTGTCGCACTGCCACGGTAGGTTGAATAGCCGTGGGTCCCCCCAATCTGCGCTCCAACGAAACCCACGACACCCGCCCCGATATAGACCACCCACGGCTATTCGCTAAGACCGTGGCAGTGCGACAGTCACAACCGGGCCCATCCAGCGCAACGATGCTGCCGAAATAGTCACGCAGAGCCAATTCCAGACAAAGGGTCTCATAACTGTGGTTTCCGCCGTCCTCGAGGCCTAGGAAAAACACGCCGATATCCAGGCGTCCAAACACTAGCTGTTCGTTATTAGTCAGCTGGCGTATGAATGCCTGGGCATCGGCGTATTGTACTGGGCTTCTCAGACGGCCGAAACAACGTTCTTGAATCCTTTTGTCTCGAATTAGCTCTGCGTGGCTAGTTCGGGAGCATCGTTGGCGCTGGATATGCCCGTTTGTGCCTGTCGCACTGCCACGGTCGGTTGAATAGCCGTGGGTCCCCCCAATCTGCGCTCCAACGAAACCCACGACACCCGCCCCGATATGGACCACCCACGGTTATCCACTACGACCGTAGCAGTGGGACAGGTACAACCAGGCACATTCAGCGCCCCCGATGCTGCCGAACTAGCAACCCAGAGCCAACTCGAGACCGAGGGTCTCAAAACTGTGGTTTCGGCCATCCTCGAGGCCCAGGAGCAAGACGCCGGACTCCAGGCATCCATACGCTAGCTGTTCGTTATAAGTCAGCTGTTGTATGAATGCCTGGGCATCGGCGTATGGTCCTGGGATTCTCAGATGGCCGAAACCACCGTTTTTAGCCCCATGGTCTCGGTTTGGCTTTGGGTTGCTAGTTCAAGAGCACGGGGGGCGCCGGACGGGCCGGGTTGTGCCATTCCCACTGCCACGGTCGGTTAAATAGCCGTGGGTCCCACCAACCTGCGCTCCAGGGACACCGAAACCCACGACACTCGCACCATATAGATCACCCACCACCACCACCGTGACAGTGGGAAAGGCACAACCCCGCCCATCCAGCGCTCCCGTAGCTCTTGAACTAGCAACCCAGATCCAAATCGAGACCATGGGACACAAAACGGTGGTTTCGCCCATCTGTGAAGCCCAGAATCATACGCCGATGCCCAGGCATTCATACAACAGCTGACTAATAACGAACAGCTAGCGTATGGATGCCTGGATATCGGCGTAATGCTCCTGGGCCTCGAGGACGGCCGAAACCACAGTTTTGAGACCCTCGGTCTCGAATTGGCTATGGTTTGCTAGTTCGACGGCATCGGAGGCGCTGAATGGCCTGGTTGTACCTGTCCCACTGATACGGTTGTAGCGAATAGCCGTGGGTGGTTCATATCGGGGCGGGTGTCGTGAGTTCCGTTGGAGCGCAGATTGGGGGGACCCACGGTTATTCAACCGACCGTGGCAGTGCGACAGGCACAAACGGGCCCATCCAGCGCCAACGATGCTCCCGATCTAGCCACGCAGATTCAATTCGAGACACAGGGTCTCAAAACTGTGGTTTCCGCCGTCCTCGACGACTAGGAGCGAGACGCCGATATCCAAGCGTCCATACGCTAGCTGTTCGGTATTAGTCAGGTGGCGTATGAATGCCTGGGCATCGGCGTATGGTACTTTGCTTCTCAGACGGCCGAAACCACGTTTTTGAATCCTTTTGTCTCGAATTGGCTCTGGATAGCTAGTTTGGAAGCATTGGGGCCGCTAGATGGGCCCGGTTGTGCCTGTCGCGTGGCGGGTGCCACAGTCGGTTGAATAGCCGTGGGTCCCCCCAATCTGCGCTTCAACAAAACCCACGACACCCGCACCGATATGGACCACCCACGGCTATTCACTACGACCGTAGCAGTGGGACAGGTACAACTAGGCCCATTCAGCGCCTCCGATGCTGTCGAACTAGCAAACCAGAGCTAACTCGAGACCGACGTTCTCAAAACTGTGGTTTCCGCCGTCCTCGAGGCCCAGGAGCAACGCGCCGATATCCAGGGGTCCATACGCTAGGTGTTCGTTATTAGTCAGCCGGCGTATGAATGCCTGGGCATCGGCGTATGGTACTGGGCTTCTCAGACGGCCGAAATTACGTTTTTGAATCCTTTTGTCTCGAATTGGCTCTGGATAGCTAGTTCGGGAGCATCGTTGGCGCTAAGTGGGCCCGGTTGTGCCTGTCGCATTGCCACGGTCGGATGAATAGCCGTGGGTCCCCCCAATCTGCGCTCCAACGAAACCCACGACACTCGCCTCGATATGGACCACCCACGGCTCTTCACTACCACCGTAGTAGTGGGACAGGTACAACCAGGGCCCTTCAGCGCCCCCGATGCTGCCGAACTAGCAACCCAGATCCAACCCGAGACCGAGGGTCTCAGAACTGTGGTTTCGGCCGTCCTCCATGCCCAGGAGCAAGACGCCGATATTCAAGCATCGATACGCTAGTTGTTCGTTATAAGTCTGCTGGTGTATGAATGCCTGGGCATCGGTGTATGGTCCTGGGCTTCTCAGACGGCCGAAACCACCGTTTTGAGCCCCACGGTCTCGGTTTGGCTTTGGTTTGCTAGTTCTATAGCATCGGGGGCGCTGAATGGGCCTGGTTGTACCGGTCCCACTGCTACGGTCGTAGTTAGTAGCCGTGGGTGGTCCATATCGGGGAGGATGTCGTGGCTTTCGTTGGAGCGCAGATTGGTGGGACCCACGGCTATTCAAACGACCGTGGCAGTGCGACAGGCACAACCGGGCCAATCCAGCGCCCCCGATGCTCCCGAACTAGCTATTCAGAGCCAATTCGAGACAAAAGGATTCAAAAACGTGGTTTCGGCCGTCTGAGAAGCCCAGTACCATACGCCGATGCCCAGGCATTCATACGCCGGCTGACTGATAACGAACAGCTAGCGTATGGACGCCTGGATATGGGCGCGTTGCTTCGGGGCCTCGAGGACGGCGGAAACCACAGTTTTTCAGGAAATGGCTCTGCGTGACTATTTCGGCAGCATCGTTGCGCTGGATGGGCCCGGTTGTGCCTGTCGCACTGCCACGGTCTTAGCGAATAGCCGTGGGTGGTCCATATCGGGGCGGGTGTCGTGGGTTTTGTTGGAGCGCAGATTAGGGGACCCACGGCTATTCAAACGACCGTGGCAGTGCGACAGGCACAACCGGGCCAATCCAGCGTCCCCGATGCTCCCGAACTAGCTATCCAGAGCCAATTCGAGACAAAAGGATTCAAAAACGTGGTTTCGGCCGTCTGAGAAGCCCAGTACCATACGCCGATGCCCAGGCATTCATACGCCGGCTGACTGATAACGAACAGCTAGCGTATGGACGCCTGGATATAGGCGCGTTGCTTCGGGGCCTCGAGGACGGCGGAAACCACAGTTTGTCTGGAAATGGCTCTGCGTGACTATTCCGGCAGCATCGTTGCGCTGGATGGGATTTTCGTAATCAATTCAAATCGGGTTGTGCCTGTCGCACTGCCACGGTATCTCAGCGAATAGCCGTGGGTGGTCCATATCGGGGCGGGTGTCGTGGGTTTTGCTGGAGCGCAGATTAGGGGACCCACGGCTATTCAACCGACCGTGGCAGTGCGACAGGCACAAACGGGCCCATCCAGCGCCAACGATGCTCCCGAACTAGCCACGTTCCTTCTGAGGAAAACGCAGAGCCAATTCGAGACAAAATCGTTCAAAAACATTTTTACAATGCAGTAGGAGACAGGTTGTATACATATGAAGAATTATTGACTTATGTATGTGAAATCGAAGCCATCCTAAACTCCCGACCCATCACTCCCGTTTCCGAAGATCCCAACGATTTGCGTGCTCTGAGTCCCGCTCATTTCCTAATTGGATCTGAATTAACGAGCTTGCCGAGATTCCTTTGGCCGAAGTTGCTGAAAATCGATTATCTAATTGGGAATCCGTGCAAAGGGCCAAGCAGTACTTTTGGCGTCGGTGGTCGGTTGAGTACCTTAATCATCTTCATGTGCGCTCCAAATGGCAAACGAAAAACATTGCTAATGTTAAAGTTGGGACCATGGTGACTATTCGAGAAGATAATGTGGCACCGCGTCATTGGAAATTGGGGAGAGTTATAAACGTTTTCCCTGGAAAAGACGGCTTTGTTCGCGTAGTGGAAGTGAAAACTATATCGGGTGTATTGAAACGAAGTGTTACCAATCCATCCCAAACAGGCGCGTTGCTTCGGGGCCTCGAGGACGGCGGAAACCACAGTTTGTCTGGAAATGGCTCTGCGTGACTATTCCGGCAGCATCGTTGCGCTGGATGGGCCCGGTTGTGCCTGTCGCACTGCCACGGTCTCAGCGAATAGCCGTGGGTGGTCCATATCGGGGCGGGTGTCGTGGGTTTTGCTGGAGCGCAGATTAGGGGACCCACGGCTATTCAACCGACCGTGGCAGTGCGACAGGCACAAACGGGCCCATCCAGCGCCAACGATGCTCCCGAACTAGCCACGCAGAGCCAATTCGAGACAAAGGGTCTCAAAACGGTGGTTTCCGCCGTCCTCGAGGCCCAGGAGCAACACGCCGATATCCCGGCTTCCATACGCTAGCTGTTCGTTATTAGTCAGCTGGTGTATGAAAGCATGGGCATCGGCGTATGGTTCTGGGCTTCTCAGACGAAACCCACGACACCCGCCTCTATATGGACCACCCAAGGCTATTCACTACGACCGTGGCAGTGCGACAGGCACAACCGGGCCAATTCAGCGCCAACAATGCTCACGAACTAGCCACGCAGAGCCGATTCGAGACAAAGAGTCTCAAAACTCTGGTTTCCGCCGTCCTCGAGGCCCAGGAGCAACACGCCGATATCCAGGCGTCCATACCCTAGCTGTTCGTTATTAGTCAGCTGTTATGTGATTGCCTGGGCATCGGCGTATGCTCCTTGGCTTCTCAGATGGCCGAAACCACCGTTTTGAGCCCCATGATCTCGGTATGGCTTTGGGTTGCTAGAGCACCGGGGGCGCCGGACGGGCCGGGTTGTGCCTTTACCACTGCCACGGTCGGTTGAACAGCCATGGGTCCCACCAACCTGCGCTCCAGGGACCCCGAAATCCACGACACTCGCCGCATATAGATCACCCACGGCTATTCACCCCCACCGTGGCAGTGGGAAAGGCACAATCAGGCCCATCCAGCGCCCATGATGCTCTCGAGCTAGCAACCCAGAGCTACACCGAGACCATGGGGCACAAAATGGTAGTTTCGGCCATCTATAAAGGCGAGGACCATACTCCGATGCCCAGGCATTCATACTGTTACCGGACGATCTTGGTTTGGCGTAAAATATCCGGCGGGCCGTAGGTAACGGACCATTTGATAAGTTACCACGTTGATTTGGTTGATGAGAAAACGATGTTCGAGAAGAAAACGATTATTTTTGTCTTGAGGTGGTGTTTCGTCAAGAGAGACCGATGCTGCATGGAGTCGGAGACGGACTCCCGAGTGGAGATCGAGGTGCGTTTAAGTAGCATTGGGGCCGGAAAGAGCGTTCCACCAATGGCAAGCGAGCGCGGACGCGGAAGCAAAGGGGGCGTGGTCTTTCTCGAAGGTTGAGTAAGAATTGTCAAAGTGTATGGTAACAATACTACAGCTGACTTATGATGAACAGCTACCGTATGGATGCCTGGAGACCGGCGTCTTGCTCCTGGGCCTCGAGGACGGCCGAAACCACAGTTTTGAGACCCTCGGTCTCGAGTTGGCCCTGGATTGCTAGTTCGGCAGCATCGGGGGCGCTGAATTGTCCTGGTTGTACTTGTCCCACTGCTACGGTCGTAGTGAATAGCCGTAGGTGGTCCATATCGGGCATGTGTCGTGGGTTTCGTTGGAGCGCAGATTGGAGGGACCCACGGCTATTCAACCGACCGTGGCAGTGCGACAGGCACAACCGGGCCCATCCAGCGCCCCGATGCTCCTGAACAAGCTATCCAGAGCTAATTCGAGACAAAGGGATTCAAAAACGTGGTTTCGGCCGTCAGAGAAGAGCAGTACCATACGCCGATGCCCAGGCGTTCATACGCAAGCTGACTAATAACGAACAGCTAGCGTATGGACGCCTGGATATCGGCGTGTTACTCCTGGGCCTCGAGGACGGCGGAAACCACCGTTTTGAGACCCTTTGTCTCGAATTGGCTCTGCGTGGCTAGTTCGGGAGCATCGTTGGGACCGTTTGTGCCTGCCGTACTGCCACGGTCGGTTTAATAGCCGTGGGTCCCCCCAATCTGCGCTCCAACGAAACCCACGACACCCGCCCCGATATGGACCACCCACGGCTATTCACTACGACCGTAGCAGTGGGACAGGTACAACCAGGCCCATTCAGCGCCCCCGATGCTGCCGAACTAGCAACCCAGAGCCAACTCGAGACCGAGTGTCTCAAAACTGTGGTTTCGGCCGTCCTCGAGGCCCAGGAGCAAGACGCCGGTCGCTAGGCATCCATACGCTAGCTGTTCGTTATTAGTCAGCTGGTGTATGAATGCCTGGGAATCGGTGTATGGTCCTGGGCTCCTCAGACGGCCGAAACCACCGTTTCGAGCCCCATGGTCTCGGTTTGGCTCCGGGTTGCTAGTTCGAGAGCATCGGGGTGCCAGATGGGCCGGGTTGTGCCTTTCCCACTGCCACGGTGGGGTGAATAGCCGTGTGTGATCTATCTGGGGCGAGTGTCGTGGGTTTCGGTGTCCCTGGCGCGCAGATTGGTGGGACCGACAGCTATTCAACCCACCGTGGCAGTGGGAAAGGCACAACCTGGCCCATCTGGCACCCCCTATGTTCTCGAACTAGCAACCCAAAGCCAAACAGAGACCACGGGGCTGAAAACGGAGGTTTCGGCCATCTCAGAAGTCCAGGACCATACACCGATGCCCAGGCATTCATACAACAGCTGACTAATAACGAACAGCTAGCGTATGGATGCCAGGATATCGGCGTGTTGCTCCTGGGCCTCGAGGGGGAAGCTGTAACCACAGTTTTGAGACCATTTGTTTCGAATTGGCTCTGCGTGGCTAGTTCGGGAGCATCGTTGGAGCTGGATGGGCCCGTTTGTGCCTGTCGCACTGCCACGGTCGGTTGAATAGCCTTGGGTCCCCAATCTGCGCTCCAACGAAACCCACGACACCCGCCCCGATATGGACCACTCACGGCTATTCACTACGACCGTGGCAGTGCGACAGGCAAAACCGGGCCCATCCAGCGCAACGATGCTCCCGAACTAGCCACGCAGAGCCAATTCGAGACAAGTGGTATCAAAACTGTGGTTTCCGCCGTCCTCGAGGCCCAGGAGCAACACGCCGATATCCAGGCGTCCATGCGCTAGCTGTTCGTTATAAGTCAGCTATTGTATGAATGCCTGGGCATCGGCGGATGGTCCTGGGCTTCTCAGATGACGGAGACCACCGTTTTCAGCCTCATGATCTCGAATTGGCTCTGGGGTGCTAGTTCGGCAGCATCGAGGGCGCTGAATGGGCCTGGTTGTACCTGTCCCATTGCTACGGTGGTAGTGAGTAGCCGTGGGTGGTCCATATCGGGGCGGGTGTCGTGGGTTTCGTAGGAGCGCAGATTGGGAGGACCCACGGCTATTCAGCCGACCGTTGCAGTGCGACAGGCAGAAACGCGCCCATCCGAAGCCAACGATGATCCCGAACTAGCCACGCAGAGCCAATTCGAGACAAAGTGTCTCAAAACTGTGGTTTCCGCCGTCCTCGAGGCCTAGGAAAAACACGCCGATATCCAGGCGTGCAAACACTAGCTGTTCGTTATTTGTCAGCTGGCGTATAAATGCCTCGGCATCGGCGTATTGTACTGGGCTTCTGAGACGGCCGAAACAAAGTTTTTGAATCCTTTTGTCTCGAATTGGCTCTGCGTGGCCAGTTCGGGAGCATCGTTGGTGCTGGATATGCTCGTTTGTGCCTGTCGCACTGCCACGGTCGGTTGAATAGCCGTGGGTCCCCCCAATCTGCGCTCCAACGAAACCCACGACACCCGCCTTGATATGGACCACCCACGGCTATTCACTACGACCGTAGCAGTGGGACAGGTACAACCAGGCACATTCAGCGCCCTTGATGCTGCCGAAATAGCAACCCAGAGCCAACTCGAGACCGAGGGTCTCAAAACTGTGGTTTCGGCCGTCCTCAAGGCCCAGGAGCAAGACGCCGGTCTCCAGACATCCATACGCTAGCTGTTCGTTATAAGTCAGCTGTTGTATGAATGCCTGGGCATCGGCGTATGGTCCTGGGCTTCAGATGGCCGAAACCACCGTTTTGTGTCCCTGGTCTCGGTTTGGCTCTGGGTTGAGAGTTCAAGAGCAACGGGAGCCAGATGGGCCGGGTTGTGCCTTTCCCACTGCCACGGTCGGTTGAATAGCCGTGGGTCACAACAATCTGCGCTCCAGGGACTCCGAAACTCACGACACTCACCCCATATAGATCACCCACGGCTATTCACCCCCACCGTGGCAGTGGGAAAGGCACAACCAGGCCCATCCAGCTCCCCGTTGCTCTCGAACTAGCAACCTAGAGCCAAACCAAGACCATGGTGCACAAAACGGTGGTTGCGGCCATCTGGGAAGCCCAGGACCATACGGCGATGCCCAGGCATTCATACAACAGCTGACTAATAACGAACAGCTAGCGTATGGATGCCTGGATATCGGCGTGTTGCTCCTGGGCCTCGAGGGGGCGGCTGTAACCACAGTTTTGAGACCATTTGTCTCGAATTGGCTCTGCGTGGCTAGTTCGGGAGCATCGTTGGCACTGGATGGGCCCGTTTGTGCCTGTCGCACTGCCACGGTCGATTGAATAGCCGTGGGTCCCCCCAACTTGCGTTCCAACAAAACCCACGACACCCGCCCCGATATGGACCACCCACGGCTATTCACTACTACCGTGGCAGTGCGACAGGCACAACCGAGCCCTTCCAGCTCAACGATGCTTCCGAACTAGCCACGCAGAGCCAAAGGGTCTCAAAACTATGGTTTCCGCCGTCCTCGAGGCCCAGGAGCAAGACGCCGATATCCAGGCGTCCATACGCTAGCTGTTCGTTATTAGTCAGCTGTTGTATGAATGCCTGGGCATCGGCGTACGGTCCTGGGCTTCTCAGATGGCCGCAACCACCGTTTTGTGCCACATGGTCTCGGTTTGGCTCTGGGTTGCTAGTTCGAGAGCACCGGGGGCGCTGGATGGGCCTGGTTGTGCCTTTCCCACTGCCACGGTGGTGGTGAGTAGCCGTGGGTGATCTATATGGGGCGAGTGTCGTGGGTTTCGGTATCCCTGGTGCGCAGGTTGGTGGGACCCACGGCTATTCAACCGACCGTGGCAGTGGAAATGGCACAACCCGGCCCATCCGGCGCCCTTGGTGCTCCCGAACTGGCAACCCAAAGCCAAACCGAGACCATTGGGCTGAAGACGGGAGTTTCGGCCATCTGAGAAGCCCAGGACCATACGCCGATGCCCAGGCATTCATACAACAGCTGACTAATAACGAACAGCTAGCCTATGGCTGCCTGGATATCGGCGTGTTGCTCCTGGGCCTCGAGGACCCCGGAAACCACAGTTTTGAGACCATTTGTCTCGAATTGGCTCTGCGTGGCTAGTTCGGGAGCATCGTTGGCGCTGTATGGGCCCGTTTGTGGCTGTCGCACTGCCACGTTCTGTTGAATAGCCGTAGGTGGTCCATATCGGGGCGGGTGTCGTTGGTTTCGTTGGAGCGCAGATTGGTGGGACCCACGGCTATTCAAGTGACCGTTTCAGTGGAAGAGGCACAACCCGGCCCGTCCGGCGCCCCCCGTGCTCCCAAACTAGCAACCCAGAGCCAAACCGAGACCATGGGGCTGAAAACGGTGGTTTCGGCCATCTGAGAAGCCCAGGACCATACGCCGATGCCCAGGCATTCATACAACAGCTGACTAATAACGAACAGCTGGCGTATGGACGCCTGGATATCGGCGTGTTGCTCCTGGGCCTCGAGGACGGCGGAAACCACAGTTTTGAGACCCTTTGTCTCGAATTGGCTCTGCGTGGCTAGTTCGGTATCATCGTTGCGCTGGATGGGCCCGGTTGTGACTGTCGCACTGCCACGGTCGTAGTGAATAGCCCTGGGTGGTCCATATCGGAGCGGGTGTCGTGGGTTTTGTTGGAGCGCAGATTGGGGGGACCCACTGCTATTCAACCGACCGTGGCAGTGCGACAGGCACAACCGGGCCCATCCAGCGGAACGATGCTACCTAAATAGCCACGCAGAGCCAATTCCTGACAAAGGGTCTCAAAACTGTGGTTTCCGCCGTCCTCGAGGCCCAGGAAAAACACGCCGATATCCAGGCGTCTATGCGCTAGCTGTTCGTCATTACTCAGCTGGTGTATGAATGACAGGGCATCGGCGTATGATTCTGGGCTTCTCAGACGGCCGAAACCACCGTTTTGAGCCCCATGGTCTCGGTTTGGCTCTGGGTTGCTAGTTCGGGAGCATCGGGGGCGCTCGCTGGGCCCGGTTGTGCCCCATGGTCTCGGTTTGGCTCTGGATTGCTAGTTCGAGAGCACCGGGGGCGCTGGATGGGCCTAGTTGTGCCTTTCCCACTGCCACGGTGGTGGTGAATAGCCGTGGGTGAATTGAACAGAAGCTGCGTGACTCACCAGCCAGAAGTTCAGTCGAGGAACTATGGCAAGCATTCAAAACAGCGATAAACAAATCGACTGTTGAATTTCTGAAAGCAGATAGAATCCAGCCTAAACAGAGATGGATTACCTGGACATCCTCGATCTAATGGAAGAGAGACGACTAATGAAAAATGATAATAACCGTTACAGAATTCTTAACTCACAGATACGTCAAAAAGTACGAGAGGCAAAAAAGCGGTGGTTGGAAGGGCAGTGTAGAAAGATCGAAGAAATGGAACTACGTCACGATTCATTCACCTTGCAGAAAAAAGTGAAAGAGTTCCTTGGAATGAAAAAGATAAGGAACGCTAAACTAGAAGACGGAGACGGAAATCTAATTGTGGATATTGATGAACAAAAGAGAGTGTGGAGCGATTATATACAAGAATTGTTCCAGGATGCCGACCGTGGCAGTGGAAGAGGCACAACCCGGCCCGTCCGGCGCCCCTGGTGCTCCCAAACTAGCAACCCAGAGCCAAACCGAGACCATGGGGCTGAAAACGGTGGTTTCGGCCATCTGAGAAGCCCAGGACCATACGCCGATGCCCAGGCATTCATACAACAGCTGACTAATAACGAACAGCTGGCGTATGGACGCCTGGATATCGGCGTGTTGCTCCTGGGTCTCGAGGACGGCGGAAACCACAGTTTAGAGACCCTTTGTCTCGAATTGGCTCTGCGTGGCTAGTTCGGTATCATCGTTGCGCTTGATGGGCCCGGTTGTGACTGTCGCACTGCCACGGTCGTAGTGAATAGCCGTGGGTGGTCCATATCGGGGCGGGTGTCGTGGGTTTTGTTGGAGCGCAGATTGGGGGGACCCACGGCTATTCAACCGACCGTGGCTGTGCGACAGGCACAAACGGGCCCATCCAGCGCCAACGATGATCCCGAACTAGCCACGCAGAGCCAATTCGAGACAAAGGGTCTCAAAACAGTGGTTTCCGCCGTCCTCCAGGCCCTGGAGCAACACGCCGATATCCAGGCATCCATACGCTAGCTGTTCGTTATTAGTCAGCTGTTATATGATTGCCTGGGCATCGGCGTATGCTCCTTGGCTTCTCAGATGGCCGAAACCACCGTTTTGAGCCCCATGATCTCGGTTTGGCTTTGGGTTGCTAGTTCGAGTGCACCGGGGGCGCCGGACGGGCCGGGTTGTGCCTTTCCCATTGCCACGGTCGGTTCAACAGCCGTGGGTCCCACCAACCTGCGCTCCATGGACACCGAAACCCACGAAACTCGCCGCATATAGATCACCCAACGCTATTCACCCCCACCGTGGCAGTGGAAGAGGCACAACCCGGCCCGTCCGGCGCCCCCGGTGCTCCCAAACTAGCAACCCAGATCCAAACCGAGACCATGGGGCACAAAACGTTGGTTTCGGCCGTCTGAGAAGCTCAGAACCATACGCCGATACCCATGCATTCATACACCAGCTGACTAATAACGAACAGCTAGCGTATGGACGCCTGGATATCGGCGTGTTGCTCCTGGGCCTCGAGGAAGGCGGAAACCACCGTTTTGAGACCCTTTGTCTCGAATTGGCTCTGCGTGGCTAGTACGGGAGCATCGTTGGCGCTGGATGGGCCCGTTTGTGCCTGTCGCACTGCCACGGTCGGTTGAATAGCCCCTAATCTCCCTATCCCCCTAATCTGCGCTCCAACAAAACCCACGACACCCGCCCCGATATGAACCACCCACGGCTATTCACTACGACCGTGGCAGTGCGACAGGCACAACCGGGCCCATCCAGCGAAACGATGCTACCTAAATACCCACGCAGAGCCAATTCCAGACAAAGGGTCTCAAAACTGTGGTTTCCGCCGTCCTCGAGGCCCAGGAACAACACGCCGATATCCAGGCGTCTATGCGCTAGCTGTTCGTCATTAGTCAGCTGGTGTATGAATGACAGGGCATCGGCGTATGATTCTGGGCTTCTCAGACGGCCGAAACCACCGTTTTGAGCCCCATGGTCTCAGTTTGGCTCTGGGTTGCTAGTTCGGGAGCATCGGGGGCGCTCGCTTTGCCCGGTTGTGCCCCATGGTCTCGGTTTGGCTCTGGATTGCTAGTTCGAGAGCACCGGGGGCGCTGGATGGGCCTAGTTGTGCCTTTCCCACTGCCACGGTGGTGGTGAATAGCCGTGGGTGAATTGAACAGAAGCTGCGTGACTCACCAGCCAGTAGTTCGGTCGAGGAAATATGGCAAGCATTCAAAACAGCGATAAAGGAATCGACTGTTGAATTTCTGAAAGCAGATAGAATCCAGCCTAAACAGAGATGGATTACCCGGACATCCTCGATCTAATGGAAGAGAGACGACTAATGAAAAATGATAATAACCGTTACAGAATTCTTAACTCACAGATACGTCAAAAAGTACGAGAGGCAAAAAAGCGGTGGTTGGAAGGGCAGTGTAGAGAGATCAAAGAAATGGAACTACGTCACGATTCATTCAACTTTCATAAAAAAGTGAAAGAGTCTCTTGGAATGAAAAAGATTAGGAACGCTAAACTAGAAGACGGAGACGGAAATCTAATTGTGGATATTGATGAACAAAAGAGAGTGTGGAGCGATTATATACAAGAATTGTTCCAGGATGCAAGAGGTCCAAATCCGATGTATATGATGGCGAACACGGGTCCTTCGATTACTAAGAGAGAGGTAGAAAAAGCTATAAAATCGGCAAAAACCGGAAAAAGCGCCGGACCAGACGAGACATACGCCGAAGTTGTGAAACTATGCGAACAAGGAGGAGTAGAAATAATGTGCAAATTATTTAACGAAATTTACGTATCAGGGGTAATTCCAAATGACTGGCTAAAATCAATTTTCGTTGCGTTACTCAAAAAACCATCTGCAGAACGATTTGAAGAATACCGTACCATTAGTCTCATGAGTCAAGTGTTAAAAATGTTTCTTAAAGTTATTCACGCAAGAATATATAATCGTATCGAAGAGACCATTGGTGATTCGCAGTTTGGATTTCGAAGAGGACTGGGGACGAGAGAGGCTTTGTTCAGCTTGTGGGTGCTGATCCAGCGCTGTAGAGACGTCAACCGCGATGTATTTATGTGCTTTATCGATTACGAGAAGGCTTTCGATAGAGTACAGCACGACAGGATGGCTGACGTGCTCAAGAAATCGGGTATTGATGATCGGGATCTGCAATTTATTGTGAATTTGTACTGGAATCAAAAAGCAAGTGTAAGGGTGGGTCAAGAACTGACAGAAAGTGTAGAAATAATGAGAGGAGTTCGTCAAGGTTGTATCCTGTCACCAATTATCTTTAATTGTTATTCTGAGAGCATATTTAATGAAGCTCTAGAAGATGCGGAAGATGGTGTATCTGTAAATGGCATACTTGTAAATAATTTGAGATATGCCGACGATACCGTTATTATTGCGGACAGCGAACTAGGACTACAGAGATTGATGAACAGAATTGTAGAGACATCGGCGAAGTTTGATTTGAAATTTAACGTGAAGAAGACTAAGACAATGATTGTTAGTAAAGAAACGAGGAATTTCGCACAAGTAATTAAAGTTGAGGGCAGTTCAATACAGAGAGTACCAAAAATTACTTATTTGGGTACAACAGTGTGTGAAGATTGGGATCACTCGGTGGAGATCAAATGTCGCGTGGAAAAAGCCAGAGTAGCATTCATTAAGTTATCGAAAGCATTAACCAACCGAGATCTGTCAATCGAATTACGTACTAGACTCTTAAGATGCTATGTATTTTCTATCCTGTTGTATGGGGCTGAATCATGGACGATGTCCGAGGCCAGCATGAGACGGGTGGAAGCTTTTGAGTTCTGGTGTTACCGCAGAATGCTGAAGATTAGTTGGAGGGACCACATAAGCAACGTAACAGTCCTACGAAGAGTTAAAAAGGAAACTGAACTGACTGTCACAATAAAGAAGAGAAAACTCGCATATTTTGGACATATAATGCGTCATCCCGAGGAATATGAACTGTTACATCTCGTATTACAAGGGAGGATACCAGGACGTCGAGGTCCAGGAAGAAGACGGATATCGTGGTTAAAGAACTTGAGAACTTGGTTCAACGAATCGACGACAGGACTTTTCCGAGCAGCTACCAACACAGTGATGATAGCCAATATGATCGCCAACGTCCATGGAGGACATGGAACTTAAAGAAGAAGATCTTCATGGGGCGAGTGTCGTGGGTTTCGGTATCCCTGGAGCGCAGGTTGGTGGGACCCACGGCTATTCAACCGACCGTGGCAGTGGTACAGGCACAACCCGGCCCACCTGGCACCCCCGATGCTCTCGAACTAGCAACCCAAAGCCAAGCCGAGACCATGGGGCTGAAAACGGTGGTTTCGGCCATCTAAGAAGCCCAGGCATTCAAACAACAGCTTAATAATAACGAACAGCTAGCGTATGGATGCCTGGATATCGGCATGTTGCTCCTGGGCCTCGAGGACGGCGGAAACCACAGTTTTGAGACCCTTGGTCTCGAATTGGCTCTGGGTTGCTAGTTCGGCAGCATCGGGGACGCTGAATAGGCCTGGTTGTAACTGTCCCACCGCTACGGTCGTTGTGAATAGCCGTGGGTGGTCCATGTCGGGGCGGGTGTCGTGGGTTTCGTTGCAGCGCAGATTGGAGGAACTCACGGCAATTCAACCGAACGTGGCAGTAAGACAGGCACAAACGGGCCCACCCAGCGCCAACGATGCTCCCGAACTAGCCACGCAGAGACAATTAGAGACAGAGGGTCTGAAAACTGTGGTTTCCGCCGTCCTCGAGGCTCAGGAGCAACACGCCGATATCCAGGCGTCCATACGTTAGCCGTTCGCTATTAGTCAGCTGGCGTATGAAAGCTTGGGCATTGGCGTATGGTTCTGGGCTTCTCAGATGGCCGAAACCACCGTTTTGAGCCCCTCACGGTTTGGCTCTGGGTTGCTAGTTCGAGAGCATCGGGGGCGCTGGACGGCCGGGTTGTGCCTTTCCCACTGCCACTGTGGTGGTGAATAGCCGTGGGTGATCTATATGGGGCGAGTGTCGTGGGTTTCGGTATCCCTGGAGCGCAGGTTGGTGGGACCCACGGCTCCCGAACTAACAACCCATAGCCAAACCGAGACCGTGGGGCTGAAAACGGTGGTTTCGGCCATCTGAGAAGCCCAAGACCAAACGCCGATGCCCAGGCATTCATACAACAGCTGACTAATAACGAACAGCTAGCGTGTGGCTGCCTGGATATCGGCGTGCTCCTAGGGCTCGAGGACGGCGGGAACCACAGTTTTGAGACCCTTCGTCTCGAATTGGCTTTGCGTGGCTAGTTCGGGAGCATCGTTGGCGCTAGATGGGCCCGGTTGTGTCTGACGCACTGCCACGGTAGTAGTGAATAGCCGTGGATGGTCCATATCGGGGCGGCTGTCGTGGGTTTCGTTGAAGCGCAGATTGGGGTGACCCACGGCTATTCAACCGACCGTGGCATTGCGACAGGCACAAACGGGCTCACTTAGCGCCAACGATGCTCCCGAACTAGCTATCCAGAGCCAATTCGAGACAAAAGGATTCAAAAACGTAGTTTCGGCCGTCTGAGAAGCCCAGTACCATACGCCGATGACCAGGCATTCATACGCCGGCTGACTAATAACGAACAGCTAGCGTATGGACGCCTGGATATCGGCGCGTTGCTCCTGGGCCTCTAGGACGGCGGAAACCACAGTTTTGAGACCCTTTGTCTCGAATTGGCTCTGCGTGGCTAGTTCGGGAGCATCGTTGCGCTGGATGGGCCCAGTTGTGCCTGTCGCACTGCCACGGTCGTAATGAATAGCCGTGGGTGGTCCATATCGGGGCGGGTGTCGTGGGTTTTGTTGGAGCGCAGATTGGGGGGACCCACGGCTATTCAACCGACCGTGGCAGTGCGACAGGCACAAACGGGCCCATCCAGCGCCAACGATGCTCGCGAACTAGCCACGCAGAGCCAATTCTAGACAAAGGGTCTCAAAACGGTGTTTTCCCGTGTCCTCGAGGCCCAGGAGCAACACGCCGATATCCAGGCTTCCATACGCTTGCTGTTCGTAATAAGTCAGCTGGTGTATGAATGCATAGGCATCGGCGTATGGTCCTGGGCTTCCCAGATGGCCGCAACCACCGTTTTGTGTCCCACGGTCTCGGTTTGGCTCTGGGTTGCTAGTTCGTGAGCATCGGGGGCGCTGGATGGGCCGGGTTGTGCCTTTCCCACTGCCACGGTGGTAATGAATAGCCGTGGGTGATCCATATGGGGCGAGTGTCGTGGGTTTCGGTGTCTTTGGAGTACAGGTTGGTGGGACCCGCGGCTATTCAACCGACCGTGGCAGTGGGTAAGGCACAACCCGGCCCGTCTGGCGCCATCGGTGCTCTCGAACTATCAACCCAAAGCCATACCGAGACCACGGGGCTGAAAACGGTGGTTTCGGCCATCTGAGAAGCCCCGGACCATACGCCGATGCTCAGGCATTCATACAACAGCTGACTTATAACGAACAGCTAGCGTATGGATGCCTGGATATCGGCGTCTTGCTCCTGGGCCTCGAGGACGGCCGAAACCACAGTTTTGAGACCCTCGGTCTCGACTTGGCTCTGGGTTGCTAGTTCGGCAGCATCGGGGGCGCTGAATGGGCCTGGTTGTACCTGTCCCACTGCTACGGTCGAAGTGAATAGCCGTGGGTGGTCTATATCGGGGCGGGTGTCGTGGGTTTCGTTGGAGCGCAAATTGGGGGGACCCACGGCTATTCAACCGACCGTGGCAGTGCGACAGGCACAAACGAGCCCATCCAGCGCCAACGATGCTCCCGAACTAGCCACGCAGAGCCAATTCGAGACAAAGGGTCTCAAAACTGTGGTTTCCGTCGTCCTCGAGGCCCAGGAGCAAGACGCCCGTCTCCAAGCATCCATACGCTGGCTGTCCGTTATAGTCAGCTGTTGTATGAGTGCCTGGGCATCGGCGTATGGTCCTGGGCTTCCCAGATGGCTGAAACCACCGTTTTGTGCCCCACGGCCTTGGTTTGGCTCTGGGTTGCTAGTTCGAGAGCATCGGGGCGCTGGATGGGCCGGGTTGTGCCTTTCTCACTGCCACGGTGGTGGTGAATAGCCGTGGGTGATCTGTATGAGGCGAGTGTCGAGAGATTGGTGGGACCCACGGCTATTCAACCGACTGTGGCAGTGGGAAAGGCACAACCCGGCCCATCTGGCGCCCCCGACGCTCCTGAACTATCAACCCAGAGCCAAACCGAGACCATGGGACACAAAACGGTGTTTTCGGCCACCTGTGAAGCCCAGGACCATACGGTGATGCACAGGCATTCATACAACAGCTGTCTAATAACGAACGGGTAGCGTATGGATGCCTGGAGACCGGCGTGTTACTCCTGGGACTCGAGGACGGCGGAAACCACCGTTTTGAGACCCTTTGTCTCGAATTGGCTCTGCGTGGCTAGTTCGTGAGCATCGTTGGCGCTGAATGGGCCCGTGTGTGCCTGTCGCACAGCCACGGTCGTAGTGAATAGCCGTGGGTGGTCCATATCGGGGCGGGTGTCGTGGGTTTTGTTGGAGCGCAGATTGGGGGGACCCACGGCTATTCAACCGACCGTGGCAGTGCGACAGGTTCAACCAGGCCCATTCAGAGGCCCCGATGCTGCTGAACTAGCAACCCAGAGCCAACTCGAAACCGAGGGTCTCAAAACTGTGGTTTCGGCCGTCTTCGAGGCCGAGGAGCAAGACGCCGGTCTCCAGGCATCCATACGCTAGTTGTTCGTTATTAGTCAGCTGTTGTATGAATGCCTGGGCATCGGCGTATGGTCCTGGGCTTCCCAGACGGCCGAAACCACCGTTTTGAGTCCCATGGTCTCGGTTTGGCTGTGAGTTGCTAGTTCGAGAGCATCGGGGGCGCCAGATGGGCCGAGTTGTGCCTTTCCCACTGCCACGGTCAGTTGAATATCCGTGGGTCCCACCAATCTGCGCTCCAGGAACTCCGAAACCCACGACACTCGCCCCATATAGATCACTTACGGCTATTCACCCCCACCGTGGCAGTGGGAAAGGCACAACCAGGCCCATCCAGCGCCCCTGATGCTCTCGAACTAGCAACCCAGAGCCAAACCGAGACCATGAGGCACAAAACGGTGGTTTCGGCCATCTATAAAGCCCAGGACCACACACCCATGCCCAGGCATTCATTTTACAGCTGACTAATAACGAACACCTAGCGTATGGATGCCTGGAGACCGGCGTTTTGCTCCTGGGCCTGGAGGACGGCCGAAACCACAGTTTTGAGACCCTCGGTCTCGAGTTGGCCCTGGATTGCTAGTTCGGCAGCATCGGGGGCGCTGAATGGGCCTGGTTGTACTTGTCCCACTGCTACGGTCGTAGTGAATAGCCGTGAGTGGTCCATATGGGGGCGGGTGTCGTGGGTTTCGTTGGAGCGCAGACTGGAGGGACCCACGGCTATCCAACCGACCGTGGCAGTGCGACAGGCACAAACGGGCCCATCCAGCGCCAACGATGCTCCCGAACTAGCCACGCAGAGCCAATTAGAGACAGAGGGTCTAAAAACTGTGGTTCCCGCCGTCCTCGAGTCTCAGGAGCAACACGCCGATATCCAGGCGTCCATACGTTAGCTGTTCGCTATTAGTCAGATGGCGTATGAAAGCTTGGGCATTGGCGTATGGTTCTAGGCTTCTCAGATGGCCGAGACCACCGTTTTGAGCCCCATGGTCTCGGTTTGGCTCTGGATTGCTAGTTCGAGAGCATCGGGGATGCCAGATGGGCCGGGTTGTGCCTTTCCCACTGCCACGGTGGGGGTGAATAGCCGTGTGTGATCTATCTGGGGCGAGTGTCGTGGGTTTCGGTGTCCCTGGCGCGCAGATTGGTGGAACCGACGGCTATTCAACCCACCGTTGCAGTGGGAAAGGCACAACCTGGCCCATCTGGTGCCCCCAATGCTCTCGAACTAGCAACCCAGAGCCAAACCGAGACCATGGGGCACAAAACGGTGGTTTCAGCCATCTGGGAAGCCCAGGACCATACGCCGATGCCCAGGCATTCATACAACCGCCGTCCCCGAGGCCAGGAGCAACACGCCGATATCCAGGCGTCCATACGCTATCTGTTCGTTATTAGTCAGCTGGCGTATGAATGCCTGGGCACCGGCGTATGGTACTGGGCTTCTCAGACGGCCGAAACCAAGTTTTTGAATCCTTTTGTCTCGAATTGGCCCAGGCATTCATACAACAGCTGACTAATAACGAACAGCTAGCGTATGGACGCCTGGATATCGGCGTGCTCCAGGGGCCCGAGGACGGCGGAAACCACAGTTTTGAGACCATATGTCTCGAATTGGCTCTGCGTGGCTAGTTCGGGAGCATCGTTGGCGCTAGATGGGCCCTGTTGTGCCTGTCGCACTGCCACGGTAGTAGTGAATAGCCGTGGGTGGTCCATATCGAGGCGCGTGTCGTGGGTTTCGTTGGAGATCAGATTGGGGGGACCCGCGGCTATTCACCACCACCGTGGAAGTGGGAAAGGCACAACTTGGCCAATCCAGCGCCCCCGGTGCTCTCGAACAAGCAACCCAGAGCCAAACCGAGACCATAAGGCACAACTGGGCCCATCGGGCGCCCCCGATGCTCCCGAACTAGCAACCCGGAGCCAAACCGAGACCATGAGGCTCATAACGGTGGTTTCGGCCGTCTGAGAAGCCCAGAATCATACGCCGATGCCCAGTCATTCATACACCAGCTGACTCACAACGAACAGCTAGCGTATGGACGCCTGGATATCGGCGTGTTGCTCCTGGGCCTCGAGGACGGCGGAAACCACAGTTTTGAGACCCTTTGTCTCGAATTGGCTGTGCGTGATTAGTTCGGGAGCATCGTTGGCGCTGGATGGGCCCGTTTGTGCCTGTCGCTCCGCCACGTTCGGTTGAATAACCGTGGGTCCCTCCAATCTGCGCTCCAACGAAACCCACGACATCCGCCCCGATATGGACCACCCACGGCTATTCACTACTACCGTGGCAGTGCGTCAGGCACAACCGGGCCCATCTAGCGCCAACGATGCTCCCGAACTAGCCACGCAGAGCCAATTCGAGACAAAGGGTCTCAAAACTGTGGTTTCCGCCGTCCTCGAGCCCCAGGAGCACGCCGATATCCAGGCAGCCACACGCTAGCTGTTCGTTATTAGTCAGCTGTTGTATGAATGCCTGGGCATCGGCGTATGGTCCTGGGCTTCTCAGATGGCCGAAACCACCGTTTTCAGCCCCACGGTCTCGGTTTGGCTCTGGGTTGCTAGTTCGGGAGCACCGGGGGCGCCGGACGGGCCGAGTTGTGCCTTTCCCACTCCCACGGTCGATTGAATAGCCGTGGGTCCCACCAACCTGCGCTTCAGGGATACCGAAACCCACGACACTCGCCCCATATTGATCACCCACGGCTATTCACAACCACAGAGGCAGTGGGAAAGGGACAACCCGGCCCGTCCAGCGCCGCCGATGCTCTCGAACGAGCAACCCAGAGTCAAACCGAGAGGGGCTCAAAACGGTGGTTTCGGCCATCTGAGAAGCCCAGAACCATACGCCAATGCCCAAGCTTTCATACGCCAGCTGACTAATAGCGAACGGCTGACGTATGGTCGCCTGGATATCGGCGTTTTGCTCCTGAGCCTCGAGGACGGCGGAAACCACAGTTTTCAGACCCTCTGTCTCTAAATGGCTCTGCGTGGCTAGTTCGGGAGCATCGTTGGCGCTGGATGGGCCCGTTTGTGCCTGTCTTACTGCCACGTTCGGTTGAATAGCCGTGAGTCCCCTCAATCTGCGCTGCAACGAAACCCACGACACCCGCCCCGACATGGACCACCCACGGCTATTCACAACGACCGTAGCGGTGGGACAGTTACAACCAGGCCCATTCAGCGCCCCCGATGCTGCCGAACTAGCAACCCAGAGCCAATTCGAGACCAAGGGTCTCAAAACTGTGGTTTCCGCCGTCCTCGAGGTCCAGGAGCAACATGCCGATATCCAGGCACCCATACGCTAGCTGTTCGTTATTATTAAGCTGTTGTTTGAATGCCTGGGCATCGGCGTATGGTCGTGGGCTTCTCAGATGGCCGAAACCACCGTTTTCAGCCCCATGGTCTCGGTTTGGCTTTGGGTTGCTAGTTCGAGAGCATCGAGGGTGCCAGGTGGGCCGGGTTGTGCCTGTACCACTGCCACGGTCGGTTGAATAGCCGTGGGTCCCACCAACCTGCGCTCGAGGGATACCGAAACCCACGACACTCGCCCCATAAAGATCTTCTTCTTCTTTAAGTACCATGTCCTCCATGGACGTTGGCGATCATATTGGCTATCATCACTGTGTTGGTAGCTGCTCGGAAAAGTCCTGTCGTCGATTCGTTGAACCAAGTTCTCAAGTTTTTTAACCACGATATCCGTCTTCTTCCTGGACCTCGACGTCCTGGTATCCTCCTATGTAATACGAGATGTAACAGTTCATATTTTTCAGGATGACGCATTATATGTCTAAAATAAGTGAGTTTTCTCTTCTTTATTGTGACAGTCAGTTCAGTTTCCTTTTTAACTCTTCGTAGGACTGTTACGTTGCTTATGTGCTCCCTCCAACTAATCTTCAGCATTCTGCGGTAACACCAGAACTCAAAAGCTTCCACCCGTCTCATGCTGGCCTCGGACATCGTCCATGATTCAGCCCCATACAACAGGATAGAAAATACATAGCATCTTAAGAGTCTAGTACGTAATTCGATTGACAGATCTCGGTTGGTTAATGCTTTCGATAACTTAAAGAATGCTACTCTGGCTTTTTCCACGCGACATTTGATCTCCACCGAGTGATCCCAATCTTCACACACTGTTGTACCCAAATAAGTAATTTTTGGTACTCTCTGTATTGAACTGCCCTCAACATTAATTACTTGTGCGAAATTCCTCGTTTCTTTACTAACAATCATTGTCTTAGTCTTCTTCACGTTAATTTTCAACCCAAACTTCGCCGATGTCTCTACAATTCTGTTCATCAATCTCTGTAGGCCTAGTTCGCTGTCAGCAATAATAACGGTATCGTCGGCATATCTCAAATTATTAACAAGTATGCCATTTACAGATACACCATCTTCCGCATCTTCTAGAGCTTCATTAAATATGCTCTCAGAATAACAATTAAAGATAATTGGTGACAGGATACAACCTTGACGAACTCCTCTCATTATTTCTACACTTTCTTTCAGTTCTTGACCCACCCTTACACTTGCTTTTTGATTCCAGTACAGATTCACAATAAATTGCAGATCCCGATCATCAATACCCGATTTCTTGAGCACGTCAGCCATCCTGTCGTGCTGTACTCTATCGAAAGCCTTCTCGTAATCGATGAAGCACATAAATACATCGCGGTTGACGTCTCTACAGCGCTGGATCAGCACCCACAAGCTGAACAAAGCCTCTCTCGTCCCCAGTCCTCTTCGAAATCCAAACTGCGAATCACCAATGGTCTCTTCGATACGATTATATATTCTTGCGTGAATAACTTTAAGAAACATTTTTAACACTTGACTCATGAGACTAATGGTACGGTATTCTTTACATCGTTTTGCAGATGGTTTTTTGGGTAACGCAACGAAAGTTGATTTTAGCCAGTCATTTGGAATTACCCCTGATACGTAAATTTCGTTAAATGATTTGCACATTATTTCTACTCCTCCTTGTTCGCATAGTTTTACAACTTCAGCGTATGTCTCGTCTGGTCCGGCGCTTTTTCCGGTTTTTTCCGATTTCATAGCTTTTTCTACCTCTCTCTTAGTAATCGAAGGACCCGTGTTCGCCATCATATACATCGGATTCGGACCTCTTGCATCCTGGAACAATTCTTGTATATAATCACTCCACACTCTCTTTTGTTCATCAATATCCACAATTAGATTTTCGTCTCCGTCTTCTAGTTTAGCGTTCCTAATCTTTTTCATTCCAAGAAACTCTTTCACTTTTTATGCAAGTTGAATGAATCGTGACGTAGTTCCATTTCTTCGATCTCTACACTGCCCTTCCAACCACCGCTTTTTTGCCTCTCGTACTTTTTGACGTATCTGTGAGTTAAGAATTCTGTAACGGTTATTATCATTTTTCATTAGTCGTCTCTCTTCCATTAGATCGAGGATGTTCGGGTAATCCATCTCTGTTCAGGCTGGATTCTATCTGCTTTCAGAAATTCAACAGTCGATTCCTTTATCGCTGTTTTGAATGCTTGCCATATTTCCTCGACCGAACTACTGGCTGGTGAGTCACGCAGCTTCTGTTCAATTCACCCACGGCTATTCACCACCACCGTGGCAGTGGGAAAGGCACAACTAGGCCCATCCAGCGCCCCCGGTGCTCTCGAACTAGCAATCCAGAGCCAAACCGAGACCATGGGGCAAAACCGGGCCCATCGAGCGCCCCCGATGCTCCCGAACTAGCAACCCAGAGCCAAACCGAGACCATGGGGCTCAAAACGGTGGTTTCGGCCGTCTGAGAAGCCCAGAATCATACGCCGATGCCCAGTCATTCATACACCAGCTGACTAATAACGAACAGCTAGCGCATAGACGCCTGGAGATCGGCGTGTTGTTCCTGGGCCTCGAGGACGGCGGAAACCACAGTTTTGAGACCCTTTGTCTGGAATTGGCTCTGCGTGGCTATTTAGGTAGCATCGTTTCGCTGGATGGGCCCGGTCGTGCCTGTCGCACTGCCACGGTCGTAGTGAATAGCCGTGAGTGGTCCATATCGGGGCGGGTGTCGTGGGTTCCGTTGGAGCGCAGATTGGGGGGACCCACGGTTATTCAACCGACCGTGGCAGTGCGACAGGCACAAACGGGCCCATCCAGCGCCAACGATGCTCCCGAACTAGCCACGCAGAGCCAATTCGAGACAAAGGGTCTCAAAACGGTGGTTTCCGCCGTCCTCGAGGCCCAGGAGCAACACGCCGATATCCAGGCGTCCATACGCTAGCTGTTCGTTATTAGTCAGCTGGTGTATGAATGCATGGGCATCGGCGTATGGTTCTGAGCTTCTCAGACGGCCGAAACCACCGTTTTGTGCCCCATGGTCTCGGTTTGGATCTGGGTTGCTAGTTCGAGAGCATCAGGGGCGCTGGATGGGCCTTGTTGTGCCTTTCCCACTGCCACGGTGGGGTGAATAGCCGTGGGTGATCTATATGCGGCGAGTTTCGTGGGTTTCGGTGTCCATGGAGCGAAGGTTGGTGGGACCCACGGCTGTTCAACCGACCGTGGCAATGGGAAAGGCACAACCCAGCCCGTCTGGCCCCCCGGTGCTCTCGAACTAGCAACCCAAAGCCAAACCGAGATCATGGGGCTCAAAACGGTAGTTTCGGCCATCTGAGAAGCCAAGGAGCATACGCCGATGCCCAGGCAATTATATAATAGCTGACTAATAACGAACAGCTAGCGTATGGATGCCTGGATATCGGCGTGTTGCTCCAGGGCCTGGAGGACGGCGGAAACCACAGTTTTGGGACCCTTTGTCTCGAATTGGTTCTGCGTGGCTAGTTCGGGAGCATCGTTGGCCCTGGGTGGGCCTGGTTGTACCTGCCGCACTGCCACGGTCTATTGAATAGCCGTGGGTCCCCCCAATCTGCGCTCCAACGAAACCCACGACACTCGCCTTGATATGAACCACCCACGGCTATTCACTTCGACCGTAGGTGTGAGACAGGTACAACCAGGCTCATTGAGTGCCTTCGACGCTGCCGAACTAGCAACCCAGAGCCAACTCGAGACCGAGGGTCTCAAAACTGTGATTTCGGCCGTCCTCGAGGCCCAGGAGCAAGACGCCGGCCTCCAGGCATCCATAGGCTAGCTGTTTGTTAATAGTCAGCTCTTGTATGAATGCCTGGGCATCGGCGTATGGTCCTGGGCTTCCCAGATGGCTGAAACCACCGTTTTGTGCCCCATGGTCTCGGTTTGGCTCTGGGTTGCTAGTTCAAGAGCATCGGGGCGCCAGATGGGCCGGGTTGTGCCTTTCCCACTGCCACGGTCGGTTGAATAGCCGTGGGTCCCACCAATCTGCGCTCCAGGGACTCCGAAACTCACGACACTCACCCCATATTGATCACCCACGGCTATTCACCCCACCGTGGCAGTGGGAAAGGCACAACCAGGCCCATCCAGCGCCCCCGATGCTCTCGAACTAGCAACCCAGAGCCAAACCGAGACCATGGGGCACAAAACGGTGGTTTCGGCCATCTGGGAGCCCAGGACCATACGCCGATGCCCAGGCATTCATACAACAGCTGACTAATAACGAACAGCTAGCGTATGGATGCCTGGATATCGGCGTGTTGCTCCTGGGCCTCGAGGACGGCGAAACCACAGTTTTGAGACCCTATGTCTCGAATTGGCTCTGCGTGGCTAGTTCGGGAGCATCGTTGGCGCTGGATGGGCCCGGTTGTGCCTGTCGCACTGCCACGGTCGTATTGAATAGCCGTGGGTGGTCCATATCAAGGCGGGTGTAGTGGGTTTCATTGGAGCGCAGATTGGGGACCCACGGCTATTCAACCGACCGTGGCAGTGCGACAGGCACAAACGGGCCCATCCAGCGCCAACGATGCTCCCGAACTAGCCACGCAGAGCCAATTCGAGACAAAGGGTCTCAAAACTGTGGTTTCCGCCGTCCTCGAGGCCCAGGAGCAAGACGCCGATCTCCAGGCATCCATACGCTAGCTGTTCGTTATTAGTCAGCTCTTGTATGAATGCCTGGGCATCGGCGTATGGTCCTGGGCTTCCCAGATGGCCGAAACCACCGTTTTGTGCCCCATGGTCTCGGTTTGGCTCTGGGTTGCAGTTCAAGAGCATCGGGGCGCCAGATGGGCCGGGTTGTGCCTTTCCCACTGCCACGGTCAGTTGAATAGCCGTGGGTCCCACCAATCTGCGCTCCAGGGACTCCGAAACTCATGACACTCACCCCATATTGATCACCCACGGCTATTCACCCCACCGTGGCAGTGGGAAAGGCACAACCAGGCCCATCCAGCGCCCCGGTGCTCTTGAACTAGCAACCCAGAGCCAAACCGAGACCATGGGGCACAAAACGGTGGTTTCGGCCATCTGGAGAGCCCAGGACCATACGCCGATGCCCAGGCATTCATACAACAGCTGACTAATAACGAACAGCTAGCGTATGGATGCCTGGAGATCGGCGTCTTGCTCCTGGGGCTCGAGGACGGCGGAAACCACAGTTTTGAGACCCTTTGTCTCGAATTGGCTCTGCGTGGCTAGTTCGCGAGCATCGTTGGCGCTGGATGGGCCCGTTTGTGCCTGTCGCACTGCCACGGTCGGTTGAATAGCCGTGGGTCCCCAATCTGCGCTCCAACGAAACCCACGGCTACACCCGCCCCGATATGGACCACCCACGGCTATTCACTACGACCGTGGCAGTGCGACAGGCACAAACGGGCCCATCCAGCGCCAACGATGCCACCGAACTGGCCACGCAGAGCCAATTCGGGACAAACGGTCTCCAGGCATCCATACGCTAGCTGTTCGTGATTAGTCAGCTGTTGTATGAATGCCTGGGCATCGGCGTATGGTCCTGGGCTTCCCAGATGGCCGCAACCAACGTTTTGTGCCCCATGGTCTCGGTTTGGCTCTGAGTTGCTAGTTCGAGAGCACCGAGGGCGCTGGATGGGCCTGGTTGTGCCTTTCCCACTGCCACGGTGGGGTGAATAGCCGTTGGTGATCCATATGGGGCGAGTGTCGTGAGTTTCGGAGTCCCTGGAGCGCAGATTGTGGGACCCACGGCTATTCAACCGACCGTGGCAGTGGAAAGGCACAACCGGCCCATCTGGCGCCCCGATGCTCTTGAACTAGCAACCCAGAGCCAAACCGAGACCATGGGACTCAAAACGGTGGTTTCGGCCACCTGTGAAGCCCAGGACCATACGCCGATGCCCAGGCATTCATACAACAGCTGACTAATAACGAACAGCTAGCGTATGGATGCCTGGAGATCGGCGTTTTCTCCTGGGCCTCGAGGACGGCCGAAACCACAGTTTTGAGACCCTCGGTCTCGAGTTGGCTCTGGGTTGCTAGTTCGGCAGCATCGGGGGCGCTGAATGGGCCTGGTTGTACCTGTCCCACTGCTACGGTCGTAGTGAATAGCCGTGGATGGTCCATATCGGGGCGGGTGTCGTGGGTTTCGTTGGAGCGCAGATTGGGGAAACCACGGCTATTCAACCGACCGTGGCAGTGCGACAGGCACAACCGGGCCCATCCAGCGCCCCGATGCTCCTGAACTAGTTATCCAGAGCCAATTCGAGACAAAGGATTCAAAACTTGGTTTCGGCCGTCTGAGAAGCCCAGGACCATACGCCGATGCCCAGGCATTCATACGCCAGCTCTGACTAATAACGAACAGCTAGCGTATGGACGCCTGGATATCGGCGTGTTGCTCCTGGCCTCGAGGACGGCGGAAACCACAGTTTTGAGACCCTTTGTCTCGAATTGGCTCTGCGTGGCTAGTTCGGGAGCATCGTTGGCGCTGGATGGGCCCGGTTGTTCCTGCCGCACTGCCTCGGTCGTAGTGAATAGCCGTGGGTGGTCCATATCGGGGCGGGTGTCGTGGGTTTCGTTGGAGCGCAGATTGGGGGGACTTACGGCTATTCAACCGACCATGGCAGTGCGACAGGCACAAACGGTCCCAACCATGCTCCCGAACTAGCCACGCAGAGCCAATTCGAGACAAAGGGTCTCAAAACGGTGGTTTCCGCCGTCTTCGAGGCCCAGGAGCAAGACGCCGGTCTCCAGGCATCCATACGCTAGCTGTTCGTTATTAGTCAGCTGGTGTATGAATGCCTGGGCATCGGTGTATGGTCCTGGGCTCCTCAGATGGCCGAAACCACCGTTTTGAGCCCCATGGTCTCGGTTTTGCACTCCAGGCATTCATACGCTAGCTGTTCGTTATAAGTCAGCTGTTGTATGAATGCCTGGGCATCGGCGTATGGTCCTGGGATTCTCAGATGGCCGAAACCACCGTTTTCAGTCCCATGGTCTCGGTTTGGCTTTGGGTTGCTAGTTCAAGAGCACCGGGGGCGCCGGACTGGCCGGGTTGTGCCTTTCCCACTGCCACGGTCGGTTGAATAGCCGTGGGTCCCACCAACCTGCACTCCAGGGACACCGAAACCCACGACACTCGCCCCATATAGATCACCCACGGCTATTCACCACTACCGTGGCAGTGGGAAAGGCACAACCCGGCCCATCCAGCGCCACCGATGCTATTGAACTAGCAACCCAGAGCCAAATCGAGATCATGGGGCACAAAACGGTGGTTTCGGCCATCTGTGAAGCCCAGAATCATACGCCGATGCCCAGGCATTCATACAACAGCTGACTAATAACGAACAGCTAGCATATGGATGCCTGGATATCAGCGTGTTGCTCCTGGGCCTCGAGGACGGCCGAAACCACAGTTTTGAGACCCTCGGTCTCGAATTGGCTCTGGTTTGCTAGTTCGGGAGCATCGGAGGCGCTGAATGGCCTGGTTGTACCTGCCCACTGATACGGTTGTAGTGAATAGCCGTGGGTGGTCCATATCGGGGAGGATGTCGTGGGTTTCGTTGGAGCGCAGATTGGGGACCCACGGCTATTCAACCGACCGTGGCAGTGCGACAGGCACAAACGGGCCCATCCAGCGCCAACGATGCTCCCGAACTAGCCACGCAGAGCCAATTCGAGACACAGGGTCTCAAAACTGTGGTTTCCGCCGTCCTCGAGGCCCAGGAGCGAGACGCCGATATCCAGGCGTCCATACGCTAGCTGTTCGGTATTAGTCAGCTGGCGTATGAATGCCTGGGCATCGGCGTATGGTACTTGGCTTCTCAGACGGCCGAAACCACGTTTTGAATCCTTTGTCTCGAATTGGCTCTGGATAGCTAGTTCGGAAGCATCGGGGCGCTGGATGGGCCCGGTTGTGCCTGTCGCACTGCCACGGATGGTTGAATAGCTGTGGGTTCCCCCAAACTGCGCTTCAACAAAACCCACGACACTTGCACCGATATGGACCCCCACGGCTATTCACAACGATCGTAGCAGTGGGACAGGTACAACTAGGCCCATTCAGCGCCTCCGATGCTGTCGAACTAGCAAACCAGAGCTAACTCGAGACCGAGGTTCTCAAAACTGTGGTTTCGGCCGTCCTCGAGGCCCAGGAGCAAGACGCCGGTCTCCAGGCATCCATAAGCTAGCTGTTCGTTATTAGTCAGATGGTGTATGAATGCCTGGTCATCGGCGTATGGGCCTGGGCTTCACAGATGGCCGAAATCACCGTTTTGTGTCCTCTGGTCTCGGTTTGGCTGTGGGTTGACAGTTCAAGAGCAACGGGGAGCCAGATGGGCCAGGTTGTGCCTTTTCCACTGCCACGGTCGGTTGAATAGCCGTGGGTAACAACAATCTGCGCTCCAGGGACTCCGAAACTCACGACACTCACCCCATATAGATCACCCACGGCTATTCACCCACACCGTGGCAGTGGGAAAGGCACAACCAGGCCCATCCAGCCCCCGGTGCTCTCGAACTAGCAACCCAGAGCCAAACCGAGACCATGGGGCACAAAACGGTGGTTGCGGCCATCTGGGAAGCCCAGGACCATACGGCGATGCCCAGGCATTCATACAACAGCTGACTAATAACGAACCGCTAGCGTATGGATGCCTGGAGACCGGCGACTTGCTCCTGGGCCTCGAGGACGGCGGAAACCACAGTTTTGAGACCCTTTGTCTAAATTGGCTCTGCGTGGCTAGTTCGGGAGCATCGTTGGCGCTGGATGGGCCCGTTTGTGCCTGTCGCACTGCCACGTTCGGTTGAATAGCCGTGGGTCCCCCCAATCTGCGCTCCAACGAAACCCACGACACCCGCCTCGATATGGACCACCCACCGCTATTCACTACGACCGTTGCAGTGCGACAGGCACAACCAGGCCCATCCAGCGCCAACGATGCACCCGAACTAACCAAGCAGAGCCAATTCGAGACAAAGGGTCTCAAAACCGTGGTTTCCGCCGTCCTCGATGCCCAGGAGCAACACGCCGATATCCAGGCATCCATACGCTAGCTGTTCGTTATAAGTCAGTTGTTGTATGAATGCCTGGGCATCGGCGTATGGTCCTGGGCTTCTCAGATGGCCGAAACCACCGTTTTCAGCCCCATGGTCTCGGTTTGGCTTCGGGTTGCTAGTTCGAGAGCACCGGGGGCGCCGGACGGGCCTGGTTGTGCCTTTCCCTCTGCCACGGTGGGGGTGAATAGCCGTGGGTGATTCATATGGGGGCGAGCGTCGTGGGTTTCGTAGTCCCTGAAGCGCAGATTGGTGGGACAAACTGCTATTCAACCGACGGTGGCAGTGGAAAAGGCACAACCCGGCCCATCTGGTGCCCCCAATGCTCTCGAACTAGCAACCCAGAGCCAAACCGAGACCATGGGGCACAAAACGGTGGTTTCAGCCATCTGGGAAGCCCAGGACCATACGCCGATGCCCAGGCACTCATACAACAGCTGACTAATAACGAACAGCTATCGTGTGGATGCCTGGAGGCCGGCGTCTTTCTCCTGGGCCTCGAGGACGGCCGAAACCACAGTTTTGAGACCCTTTGTCTCGAATTGGCTCTGCGTGGCTAGTTCGGGAGCATCGTTGGCGCTGGATGGGCCCGGTTGTGCCTGTCGCACTGCCACGGTCGTAGTGAATAGCCGTGGGTGGTCCATATCGGGGCGGGTGTCGTGGGTTTCGTTGGAGCGCAGATTGGGGGACCCACGGCTATTCAACCGACCGTGGCAGTGCGACAGGCACAACCGGGCCCATCCAGCGCAACGATGCTCCCGAACTAGCCACGCAGAGCCAATTCGAGACAAAGGGTCTCAAAACTGTGGTTTCCGCCGTCCTCGAGGCCCAGGAGCAACCGCCGATATCCAGGCGTCCATACGCTAGCTGTTCGTTATTAGTCAGCCGGCGTATGAATGCCTGGGCATCGGCGTATGCCTGGGCCCCCCTGCCCAGGCATACGCCCCCGTATGGCTTCTCAGACGGCCGAAACCACGTTTTGAATCCTTTTGTCTCGAATTGGCTCTGGATAGCTAGTTCGGGAGCATCGGGGCGCTGGATGGGCCCGGTTGTGCCTGTCGCACTGCCACGGTCGGTTGAATAGCCGTGGGTCCCACCAATCTGCGCTCCAACGAAAGCCACGACACCCTCCCCGATATGGACAACCCACGGCTATTCACTACGACCGTAGCAGTGGGACAGGTACAACCAGGCCCATTCAGCGCCCCCGATGCTGTCGAACTAGCAAACCAGAGCCAAACCGAGACCGCGGGGCTCAAAACGGTGGTTTCGGCCGTCTGAGAAGCCCAGGACCATACGCCGATGCCCAGGCATTCATACACCAGCTGACTTATAACTAACAGCTAGCGTATCGATGCCTGAATATCGGCGTCTTGCTCCTGGGCATGGAGGACGGCCAAACCACAGTTTTGAGACCCTCGGTCTCGAGTTGGCTCTGGGTTGCTAGTTCGGCAGCATCGGGGGCGCTGAATGGGCCCTGGTTGTACCTGTTCCACTGCCACGGTCGTAGTGAATAGCCGTGGGTGGTCCATATCGGGGCGGGTGTCGTGGGTTTCGTTGGAGCGCAGATTGGGGGACCCACGGCTATTCAACCGACCGTGGCAGTGCGACAGGCACAACCGGGCCCATCCAGCGCCAACGATGCTCCCGAACTAGCTATCCAGAGCCAATTCGAGACAAAAGGATTCAAAAACGTGGTTTCGGCCGTCTGAGAAGCCCAGGACCATACGCCGATGCCCAGGCATTCATACGCCAGCTGACTAATAACGAACAGCTAGCGTATGGACGCCTGGATATCGGCGCGTTGCTCCTGGGCCTCGAGGACGGCGGAAACCACAGTTTTGAGACCCTTTGTCTCGAATTGGCTCTGCGTGGCTAGTTCGGAGCATCGTTGCGCTGGATGGGCCCGGTTGTGCCTGTCGCACTGCCACGGTCGTAATGAATAGCCGTGGGTGGTCCATATCGGGGCGGGTGTCGTGGGTTTTGTTGGAGCGCAGATTGGGGACCCACGGCTATTCAACCGACCGTGGCGTGCGACAGGCACAAACGGGCCCATCCAGCGCCAACGATGCTCCCGAACTAGCCACGCAGAGCCAATTCGAGACAAAGGGTCTCAAAACGGTGGTTTCCGCCGTCCTCGAGGCCCAGGAGCAACACGCCGATATCCAGGCATCCATACGCTAGCTGTTCGTAATTAGTCAGCTGGTGTATGAATGCCTGGGCATCGGCGTATGGTCCTGGGCTTCCCAGATGGCCGAAACCACCGTTTTGTGCCCCACGGTCTCGGTTTGGCTCTGGGTTGCTAGTTCGAGAGCATCGGGGGCGCTGGATGGGCCGGGTTGTGCCTTTCCCACTGCCACGGTGGCAGTGAATAGCCGTGGGTGATCCATATGGGGCGAGTGTCGTGGGTTTCGGTGTTTTTGGAGCGCAGATTGGTGGGACCCACGGCTATTCAACCGACCGTGGCAGTGGGAAAGGCACAACCCGGCCCATCTGGCGCCATCGATGCTCTCGAACTAGCAACCCAGAGCCAAACCGAGACCATGGGGCTGAAAACGGTGGTTTCGGCCATCTGAGAAGCCCAGGACCATACGCCGATGCCCAGGCATTCATACAACAGCTGACTAATAACGAACAGCTAGCGTATGGATGCCTGGATATCGGCGTGTTGCTCCTGGGCCTCGAGGACGGCGGAAACCACAGTTTTGAGACCCCTTGTCTCGAATTGGCTCTGCGTGGCTAGTTCGGGAGCATCGTTGGCGCTGGATGGGCCCGGTTGTGCCTGTCGCACTGCCACGGTCGTAGTGAATAGCCGTGGGTGGTCCATATTGGGGCGGGTGTCGTGGGTTTCGTTGAAGCGCAGATTGGGGACCCACGGCTATTCAACCGACCGTGGCAGTGCGACAGGCACAAACGAGCCCATCCAGCGCCAACGATGCTCCCGAACTAGCCACGCAGAGCCAATTCGAGACAAAGGGTCTCAAAACTGTGGTTTCCGCCGTCCTCGAGGCCCAGGAGCAAGACGCCGATCTCCAGGCATCCATACGCTAGCTGTTCGTTATTAGTCAGCTAATGTATGAATGCCTGGGCATCGGCGTATGGTCCTGGGCTTCCCAGACGGCCGAAACCACCGTTTTGTGCCCACGGTCTCGGTTTGGCTCTGGGTTGCTAGTTCCAGAGCATCGGGGCGCTGGATGGGCCAGGTTGTGCCTTTCCCACTGCCACGGTGGTGGTGAATAGCCGTGGGTGATCTATATAGGGCAAGTGTCGTGAGTTTCGGAGTCCCTGGAGCGCAGATTGGTGGGACCCACGGCTATTCAACCGACCGTGGCAGTGGGAAAGGCACAACCAGGCCCATCCAGCGCCCCTGATGCTCTCGAACTAGCAACCCAGAGCCAAACCGAGACCATGGGGCTCAAAACGGTGGTTTCGGCCATCTATAAAGCCCAGGACCATACTCCGATGCCCAGGCATTCATACTACAGCTGACTAATAACGAACAGCTAGCGTATGGATGCCTGGGACCGGCGTGTTGCTCCTGGGCCTCGAGGACGGCCGAAACCACAGTTTTGAGACCCTCGGTCTCGAGTTGGCTCTGGTTGCTAGTTCGGCAGCATCGGGGCGCTGAATGGGCCTGGTTGTACTTGTCCCACTGCTACGGTCGTAGTGAATAGCCGTGGGTTGTCCATATCGGAGCGGGTGTCGCGGGTTTCGTTGGAGCGCAGATTGGGGGGACCCACGGCTATTCAACCGACCGTGGCAGTGCGACAGGCACAACCGGGCCCATCCAGCGCCCTGATGCTCCTGAACTAGCTATTCAGAGCCAATTCGAGACAAAGGGATTCAAAAACGTGGTTTCGGCCGTCTGAGAAGCCCAGGTACCATACGCCGATGCCCAGGCATTCATACGCCAGCTGACTAATAACGAACAGCTAGCGTATGGACGCCTGGATATCGGCGCGTTGCTCCTGGGCCTCGAGGACGGCGGAAACCACAGTTTTGAGACCCTTTGTCTCGAATTGGCTCTGCGTGGCTAGTTCGGGAGCATCGTTGGCGCTGGATGGGCCCGGTTGTGCCTGTCGCACTGCCACGGTCGTAGTGAATAGCCGTGGGTGGTCCATATCGGGGCGGGTGTCGTGGGTTTCGTTGAAGCGCAGATTGGGGACCCACGGCTATTCAACCGACCGTGGCAGTGCGACAGGCACAAACGGTCCCAACCATGCTCCCGAACTAGCCACGCAGAGCCAATTCGAGACAAGGGTCTCAAAACGGTGGTTTCCGCCGTCCTCGATGCCCAGAAGCAATACGCCGTCTCCAGGCATCCATACGCTAGCTGTTCGTTATTAGTCAGCTGTTGTATGAATGCCTGGGCATCGGCGTATGGTCCTGGGCTTCCCAGATGGCCGAAACCACCGTTTTGAGCCCTTTGTCTCGAATTGGCTCTGCGTGGCTAGTTCGGGAGCATCGTTGGGACCGTTTGTGCCTGCCGCACTGCCACGGTCGGTTGAATAGCCGTGGGTCCCCCAATCTGCGCTCCAACGAAACCCTCGACACCCGCCCCGGTATGGACCACCCACGGCTATTCACTACGACCGTAGCAGTGGGACAGGTACAACCAGGCCCATTCAGCGCCCCCGATGCTGCCGAACTAGCAACCCAGAGCCAACTCGAGACCGAGGGTCTCAAAACTGTGGTTTCGGCCGTCCTCGAGGCCCAGGAGCAGGACGCCGGTATCCAGGCATCCATACGCTAGCTGTTCGTTATTAGTCAGCTGGTGTATGAATGCCTGGGCATCGGCGTATGGTCCTGGGCTCTCAGACGGCCGAAACCACCGTTTTGAGCCCCATGGTCTCGGTTTGGCTCTGGGTTGCTAGTTCAAGAGCATCGGGGCGCTGGATGGGTTGGGTTGTGCCTTTGCCTCTGCCACGGTGGAGGTGAATAGCCGTGGGTGATTCATATGGGGCGAGTGTCGTGGGTTTCGAGTCCCTGGAGCGCAGATTGGCGGGACCCACGGCTATTCAACTGACCGTGGCAGTGGGAAAGGCACAACCCGGCCCATCTGGCGCCCCGGTGCTCTCGAACTAGCAACCCAAAGCCAAACCGAGACCATGGGGCTCAAAACGGTGGTTTCGGCCATCTGAGGGCCCAGGAGCATACGCCGATGCCCAGGCATTCATACAACAGCTGACTAATAACGAACAGCTAGCGTATGGACGCCTGGATATCGGCGTCTTGCTCCTGGGCCTCGAGGACGGCGGAAACCACAGTTTTGAGACCCTGAGTCTCGAATTGGCTCTGCGTGGCTAGTTCGGGAGCATCGTTGGCGCTGGATGGGCCCGTTTGTGCCTGTCGCACTGCCACGGTCGGTTGAATAGCCGTGGGTCCCCAATCTGCGCTCCAACGAAACCCACGACACCCGCCCCGATATGGACCACCCACGGCTATTCACTACGACCGTGGCAGTGCGACAGGCACAAACAGGCCCATCCAGCGCCAACGATGCTCCCGAACTAGCCACGCAGAGCCAATTCGAGACAAAGGGTCTCAAAACTGTGGTTTCTGCCGTCCTCGAGGCCCAGGAGCAAGACGCCGATCTCCAAGCATCCATACGATAGCTGTTCGTGATTAGTCAGCTGTTGTATGAATGCGTGTGTATGAATGCGTGGGCATCGACGTATGGTCCTGGGCTTCCCAGATGGCCGTAACCACCGTTTCGAGCCCCTTTGTCTCGAATTGGCTCTGCGTGGCTAGTTCGGGAGCATCGTTGGGACCGTTTGTGCCTGCCGTACTGCCACGGTCGGTTGAATAGCCGTGGGTGCCCCAATCTGCGCTCCAACGAAACCCACGACACCCGCCCCGATATGGACCACCCACGGCTATTCACTACGACCGTAGCAGTGGGACAGGCACAACTGGGCCGATCCAGCGCCAACGATGCTTCCAAAATAGCCACGCAGAGCCAATTCGAGACAAAGTGTTTCAAAATTGTGGTTTCCGCCGTCCTCGAGGCCCAGGAGCAACACGCCGATATCCAGCCATTCATACGCTAGCTGTTCGTTATTACTCAGCTTTTGTATGAATGCCTGGGCATCACTGCTACGGTCGTAGTGAATAGCCGTGGGTGGTCCATATCGGGGCGGGTGTCGTGGGTTTCGTTGGAGCGCAGATTGGGGGAACCCACGGCTATTCAATCGACTGTGGCAGTGCGACAGGCACAATCGGGCCCATGCAGCGCCCCGATGCTCCTGAACTAGCTATCCAGAGCCAATTCGAGACAAAGGGATTCAAAAACGTGGTTTCGGCCGTCAAAGAAGCCCAGTACCACACGCCGATGCCCAGGCATTCATACGCAAGCTGACCAATTTGGAACAGCTAGCGTATGGAAGCCTGGATATCGGCGTGTTACTCCTGGGCCTCGAGGACAGCGGAAACCACCGTTTTTAGACCCTCCGTCTGGAATTGGCTCTGCGTGGCTAGTTCGGGAGCATCGTTGGGACCGTTCGTGCCTGTCGTACTGCCACAGTCGGTTTAATAGCCGTGGGTGCCCCAATCTGCGCTCCAACGAAACCCACGACACCCGCCGCGATATGGACCACCCACGGCTATTCACTACGACCGTAGCAGTGCGACAGGTACAACCAGGCCCATTCAACGCCCCCGATGCTGCCGAACTAGCAACCCAGAGCCAACTCGAGACCGAGGGTCTCAAAACTGTGGTTTCGGCCGTCCTCGAAGCCCAGGAGCAAGACGCCGGTCTCCAGGCATCCATACGCTAGCTGTTCGTTATTAGTCAGCTGGTGTATGAATGCCTGGGCATCGGCGTATGGTCCTGGGCTCCTCAGACGGCCGAAACCACCGTTTTGAGCCGCATGGTCTCGGTTTGGCTCTGGGTTGCTAGTTCAAGAGCATCGGGGGCGCTGGATGGGCCGGGTTGTGCCTTTCCCTCTGCCACGGTGGAGGTGAATAGCCGTGGGTGATTCATATGGGGCGAGTGTCGTGGGTTTCGGAGTCCCTGGAGCGCAGATTGGCGGGACCCACGGCTATTCAACTGACCGTGGCAGTGGGAAAGGCACAACCCGGCCCATCTGGCGCCCCGGTGCTCTCGAACTAGCAACCCAAAGCCAAACCGAGATCATGGGGCTCAAAGCGGTGGTTTCGGCCATCTGAGGGCCCAGGAGCATACGCCGATGCCCAGGCAATCATATAACAGCTGACTAATAACGAACAGGTAGCGTATGGACGCCTGGATATCGGCGTCTCGCTCCTGGGCCTCGAGGACGGCGGAAACCACAGTTTTGAGACCCTTTGTCTCGAATTGGCTCTGCGTGGCCAGTTCGGGAGCATCGTTGGCGCTGGATGGGCCCGTTTGTGCCTGTCGCACTGCCACGGTCGTAGTGAATAGCCGTGGGTGGTCCATATCGGGGCGGGTGTAGTGGGTTTCGTTGGAGCGCATATTGGGGGACCCACGGCTATTCAACCGACCGTGGCAGTGCGACAGGCACGAACGGTACCAACGATGCTCCCAAACTAGCCACGCAGAGCCAATTCGAGACGAAGGGTCTCAAAACGGTGGTTTCCGCCGTCCTCGAGGCCCAGGAGTAACCCGCCGATATCCAGGCGTCCATACGCTAGCTGTTCGTAATTAGTCAGCTTGCGTATGGATGCCTGGGCATCGGCGTGTGGTACTGGGCTTCTCTGACGGCCGAAACCACGTTTTGAATCCTTTGTCTCGAATTGGCTCTGGATATCTAGTTCGGAAGCATCGGGGCGCTGGATGGGCCCGGTTGTGCCTGTCGCACTGCCACGGACGGTTGAATAGCCGTGGGTCCCCCCAATCTGCGCTTCAACAAAACCCACGACACCCGCACCGATATGGACCACCCACGGCTATTCACTACGACCGTAGCAGTGGGACAGGTACAACTAGGCCCATTCAGCGCCTCCGATGCTGTCGAACTAGCAAACCAGAGCTAACTCGAGACCGAGGTTCTCAAAACTGTGGTTTCAGCCGTCCTCGAGGCCCAGGAGCAAGACGCCGGTCTCCAGGCATCCATACGATAACTGTTCGTTATTAGTCAGCTGGTGTATGAATGCCTGGTCATCGGCGTATGGTCCTGGGCTTCACAGATGGCCGAAACCACCGTTTTGTGTCCCCTTGTCTCGGTTTGGCTCTGGGTTGAGGGTTCAATAGCAACGGGGAGCCAGATTGGCCGGGTTGTTCCTTTTCCGTTGCCACGGTCGGTTGAATAGCCGTGGGTCACAACAATCTGCGCTCCAGGGACTCCGGAACTCACGACACACACCCCATATAGATCACCCACGGCTATTCACCCCCACCGTGGCAGTGGGAAAGGCACAACCAGGCCCATCCAGCTCCTCGTTGCTCTCGAACTAGCAACCCAGAGCCAAACCGAGACCATGGGGCACAAAACGGTGGTTGCGGCCATCTGGGAAGCCCAGGACCATACGGGGATGCCCAGGCATTCATACAACAGCTGACTAAAAACGAACCGCTAGCGTATGGATGCCTGGAGACCGGCGACTTGCTCCTGGGCCTCGAGGACGGCGGAAACCACAGTTTTGAGGCCCTTTGTCTCGAATTGGCTCTGCGTGGCTAGTTCGGGAGCATTGTTGGCGCTGGATGGGCCCGTTTGTGCCTGTCGCACTGCCACGTTCGGTTGAATAGCCGTGGGTCCCCCTAATCTGCGCTCCAACGAAACTCAAGACACCCGCCTCGATATGGACAACCCACCGCTATTCACTACGACCGTTGCAGTGCGACAGGCACAACCAGGCCCATCCAGCGCCAACGATGCTCCCGAACAAGCCACGCAGGGCCAATTCGAGACAAAGGGTCTCAAAACCGTGGTTGTCGCCGTCCTCGAGGCCCAGGAGCAACACGCCGATATCCAGGCATCCTTACGCTAGCTGTTCGTTATAAGTCAGTTGTTGTATGAATGCCTGGGCATCGGCGTATGGTCCTGGGCTTCTCAGATGGCCGAAACCACCGTTTTCAGCCCCATGGTCTCGGTTTGGATTTGGGTTGCTAGTTCGAGAGCACCGGGGGCGCCAGACGGGCCTGGTTGTGCCTTTCCCTCTGCCACGGTGGGGGTGAATAGCCGTGGGTGATTCATATGGGGGCGAGTGTCGTGGGTTTCGGAGTCCCTGGAGCGCAGATTGATGGGACAAACTGCTATTCAACCGACGGTGGCAGTGGAAAAGGCACAACCCGGCCCATCTGGTGCCCCCAATGCTCTCGAACTAGCAACACAGAGCCAAACCGAGACCATGGGGCACAAAACGGTGGTTTCAGCCATCTGGGAAGCCCAGGACCATAGGCCGATGCCCAGGCACTCATACAACAGCTGACTAATAACGAACAGCTATCGTTCCCTCGAGGCCTCGAGGACGGCAAAAACCACAGTTTTGAGACCCTTTGTGTCTAATTGGCTCTGCGTGGCCAGTTCGGGAGCATCGTTGGCGCTGGATGGGCCCGGTTGTGCCTGTCGCACTGCCACGATCGTAGTGAATAGCCGTGGGTGGTCCATATCGGGGCGGGTGTCGTGGGTTTCGTTGGAGCGCAGATTGGGGACCCACGGCTATTCAACCGACCGTGGCAGTGCGACAGGTACAACCGGGCCCATCCAGCGCCAACGATGCTCCCGAACTAGCCACGCAGAGCCAATTCGAGACAAAGGGTCTCAAAACTGTGGTTTCCGCCGTCCTCCAGGCCCAGAGAGACACGCCGATATCCAGGCATCCATACGCCAGCTGTTCGTTATTAGTCAGCTGTTATATGATTGCCTGGGCATCGACGTATGCTCCTTGGTTTCTCAGATGGCCGGAACCACCGTATTGAGCTCCATGATCTCGGTTTGGCTTTGGGTTGCTAGTTCGAGAGCACCAGGGGCGCCAGACGGGCCGGGTTGTGCCTTTCCCACTGCCACGGTCGGTTGAATAGCCGCGGCTCCCACCAACCTGCGCTCCAGGGACACCGAAACCCACGACACTCGCCGCATATAGATCAACCACGGCTATTCACCCCCACCGTGGCAGTGGGAAAGGCACAACCAGGCCCATCCAGCGCCCCTGATGCTGTCGAAGTAGCAACCCAGAGTCAAACCGAGACCGTGGGGCACAAAACGGTGGTTTCGGCCGTCTGAGAAGCCCAGAACCATACGCCGATGCACATGCTTTCATACACCAGCTGACTAATAACGAACAGCTAGCGTATGGAAGCCTGGATATCGGCGTGTTGCTCATGGGCCTCGAGGACGGCGGAAACCACCGTTTTGAGACTCTTTGTCCCGAATTGGCTCTGCGTGGCTAGTTCGGGAGCATCGTTGGCGCTGGATGGGCCCGTTTGTGCCTGTCGCACTGCCACGGTCGTTTGAATAGCCGTGGGTCCCCTAATCTGCGCTTCAACAAAACCCACGACACCTGCCCCGATATGGACCACCCACGGCTATTCACTACGACCGTGGCAGTGCGACAGGCACAACCGGGCCCATCCAGCGGAACGATGCTCCCGAAATAGTCACGCAGAGCCAATTCCAGACAAAGGGTCTCAAAACTGTGGTTTCCGCCGTCCTCGAGGCCCAGGAGCAACGCGCCGATATCCAGGCGTCCATACGCTAGCTGTTTGTTATGAGTCAGCCGGCGTATGAATGCCTGGGCATCGGCGTATGGTACTGGGCTTCTCAGACGGCCGAAACTACCTTTTTGAATCCTTTTGTCTCGAATTGGCTCTGGATAGCTAGTTCGGGAGCATCGGCGGCGCTGGATGGGCCCGGTTGTGCCTGTCGCACTGCTACGGTCGGTTGAATAGCCGTGGGTCCCACTAATCTGCGCTCCAACGAAAGCCACGACACCCTCCCCTATATGGACCACCCACGGCTACTAACTACGACCGTAGCAGTGGGACCGGTACAACCAGGCCCATTCAGCGCCCCGATGCTGTCGAACTAGCAAACCAAAGCCAAACCGAGACCGTGGGGCTCAAAACGGTGGTTTCGGCCGTCTGATAAGCCCAGGACCATACACCGATGCCCAGGCATTCATACACCAGCAGACTTATAACGAACAACTAGTGTATCGATGCTTGAATATCGGCGTCTTGCTCCTGGGCATGGAGGACGGCCGAAACCACAGTTTTGAGACCCTCGGTCACGAGTTGGATCTGGGTTGCTAGTTCGGCAGCATCGGTGGCGATGAAGGGCCCTGGTTGTCCCTGTCCCACTGCTACGGTCGTAGTGAAGAGCCGTAGGTGGCCCATATCGGGGCGGGTGTCGTGGGTTCCGTTTGAGCGCAGATTGGGGGGACCCACGGCTATTCAACCGACCGTGGCAATGCGACAGGCACAACCGGACCCACTTAGCGCCAACAATGCTCCCGAACTAGCTATCCAGAGCCAATTCGAGACAAAAGGATTCAAAAACGTAGTTTCGGCCGTCTGAGAAGCCCAGTACCATACGCCGATGCCCAGGCATTCATACGCCAGCTGACTAATAACGAACAGCTAGCGAATGGACGCCTGGATATCGGCGCGTTGCTCCTGGGCCTCGGGAGCATCGTTGCGCTGGATGGGCCCGGTTGTGCCTGTCGCACTGCCACGGTCGTAATGAATAGCCGTGGGTGGTCCATATCGGGGCGGGTGTCGTGGGTTTTGTTGGAGCGCAGATTGGGGGGACCCACGGCTATTCAACCGACCGTGGCAGTGCGACAGGCACAAACGGACCCATCCAGCGCCAACAATGCTCGCGAACTAGCCACGCAGAGCCAATTCTAGACAAAGGGTCTCAAAACGGTGTTTTCCCGTGTCCTCGAGGCCTAGGAGCAACACGCCGATATCCAGGAGTCCATATGCTAGCTGTTCGTAATTAGTCGGCTGGTGTATGAATGCATGGGCATCGGCGTATGGTCCTGGGCTTCCCAGATGGCCGCAACCACCGTTTTGTGCCCCACGGTCTCGGTTTGGCTCTGGGTTGCTAGTTCGAGAGCATCGGGGGCGCTGGATGGGCCAGGTTGTGCCTTTCCCACTGCCACGGTGGTGGTGAATAGCCGTGGGTGATCTATATGGGGCGAGTGTCGAGAGATTGGTGGGACCCACGGCTATTCAACCGACTGTGCAGTGGGAAAGGCACAACCCGGCCCATCTGGTGCCCCCGACGCTCTTGAACTATCAACCCAGAGCCAAACCGAGACCATGGGACACAAAACGGTGTTTTCGGCCACCTGTGAAGCCCAGGACCATACGCTGATGCACAGGAATTCATACAACAGCTGTCTAATAACGAACAGGTAGCGTATGGAGACGCCTGGAGACCGGCGTGTTACTCCTGGGACTCGAGGACGGCGGAAACCACCGTTTTGAGACCCTTTGTCTCGAATTGGCTCTGCGTGGCTAGTTCGGGAGCATCGTTGGCGCTAGATGGGCCCTGTTGTGCCTGTCGCACTGCCACGGTAGTAGTGAATAGCCGTGGGTGGTCCATATCGAGGCGGGTGTTGTGGTGTGACGAAGTGTTTTTTCTTACAACCAGATTGGTAGAATATCGTCGGAAATTTTTATCGCGACCGGTGGGATAGGAAGCGACGTCAGGGATTTTCTTCGAGAACATTCGATACTTTTGGAAAATGGCATGGTTGGCCAATGCGGGTTTCAGTTAGAGTCACGTGGGTAATGTCGGAAACGATATAAAAGAAAATGATGAAGTGGGGTCCGG